>JAQZBX010054531.1:0-18629 GCA_029593785.1 Cabassous unicinctus
AAATTTAATCTATTTATTCTTTTTTTTAGTTTTTAAAATTTCTTTCTTTTTTCTTTCATTTTTTTCTCCCCCTGCCCCCCTTGTTTTTTTTGCACTTGCTGTCTGCTCTCTGTGTCCATTCACTGTGTGTTCTTTCCATGTCTGCTTGTCTTTTCTTCTCATCTTTCTCTTTTTGGAGGCACCCGGAACCGATCCTACAACCTCTGGTATGGGAGAGAGGCACTCAATTGCTTGAGCCACCTTATCTCCCTGGTCTACTGCGTCTTTCACTTTCTCTCCTCTGTGTCTCCCTTTGTTGCATCATCTTGCTGCACCAGCTCTCTGCAGCATGGGCCTTCAGCTTTCTGCAGGGCAGACCATCAGCTCTCAGCAGCACGAGGCAGCTTGCCTTCACCAGGAGGCCCCGGAAATTGAATCTGGGGCCTCCTAAATGGTAGACAGGAGCCCAATTGCTTGAGCCACATCTACTTCCCTGGGACTGGTTGTTGAGGATGCAGCAGGGAGTGGAAAAGGGGAAAAGGGAGGGGGCTGCCAGCAAAGGTTGGAGAACTGCCTCTGAGAAAGTTTGAATTAGCCTCAAGGCAGGATCCTCTATCACATTGATCCAGTCCTTGTTGTAGCAAACACACTCTGACCAGGCTTGAACTGAGGGTGCTGCCAAAGAGCATCATGTACTGGCAGACCAAGGAAGTGCACATGAGGAAATTAAAAGTAAATAAGAGAGAGAGGCTCTTTCTGGCCTTCACAGCCTCCCTCAAGTCCCTTGGAAGTGGGTCTGCAACCGATTATTGGGTCTAGGGCCCAGATTTGAGCAACTAACAGGGACAGTCCTAAAGACTCAGAACAGATTGAACCAAGAATCAAAGAACAGCAGTAACACACATCCTCCCACTACTAAATCCCTGAGAAAGAGAAATTGAGCATCTGAGTAAACTCACCATCCTAATTAGATGCCTAGACATCAGCAAAAAATTACAAGCCATACTAAAAAAATGGAAGAAATGGCCCAAGCAAAGGAATATATCAAAGCCCCAGATGAGACACAGGATTTGAGAAAACTAATCAACGAGATTCACACAAATTTCCAAAATCAAATTAATATGTTGTAAAACAATATGGCTAAAGAGATAAAGGACTTCAAGAAGACACTGAGCAAGCACAAAGAAGAGTTTGAAAACCTGATTAGAAAAGTAAAAGAGCTCATGGGAATGAAGGACACAATAGATGAGATCAAAACCATGTTAGAAGCATACAATAGCAGACTCGAGATAATAGAAGAAAGAATAAGTGATACAGAAGACAGAGCATCTGAAACTGAAGAGGGAAAAGAACAGAGAGAGAAAAGAATGGGAAAAATTAAGCAGGGGCTCAGGGAGTTGAATGATAACACAGAACACAACAACATAAGTGTAATGGGATTTCTAGAAGTGAAGAACAAGGGAAAAGGGCCAGACAGAATATTTGAGGAAATAATAGCTGAAAATTCCCCAACTCTCATGAAAGAAATGAATTTACATGTTCAAGAAGTACAGTGTACCCCAATCAGAATAAATGCACATAGTCCTACTCCAAGACACATACTACTCAGAATGTCAAACATCAAAGATAAAGAGAAAATTCAGAGAGCAGCAAGAGAGAAGCAAACCATTACATGCAAGGGATGCCCAGTAAGACTTAGTGCATATTTCTCATCAGAAGCCATGAAGTGAGAAGAAAGTAAAATGATACAAGTAGGATTTTGAAAGAGAAAAACTGCCAGCCTACAATTCTTTATCCATCAAAATTGTCCTTCAAATATGAAGATGAGTTAAAAATATTCACAAACAAACTAAACTAAGAGAGTTCATAAAAAATAATCCACCTTTGCAGGAAATATTAAAGGAAGCCTTACAACTTAAAAGAAAAAGAAGAAAGAATAGCAGAAAGGATAACTAAAAGAGTAAAAAGACAGATGAAAATAAGATATGACATATGAAAACAAAAGAATAAAATGGTGGAAGTAAATAATGCATTTACAATAATATCATTGAATGTGAATGGATTAAACTCCCCAATCAAAGATATTGGCTGACAAAATGTATTAAAAAAAAAACAACAAAAAACATGAGCCCATCCATATGATGCCTATAAGAGATTCAGCTGGTTTGTATCCCTGGGTCTAAGGTGAAAGTGAAAGGTTGGAAAAAGATACTCCATGCGAACAGTAACTAAAAAAGAGCAGTGGTAGCTATACTAATATTAGACAAAACAGACTTTGGAATGCAAAGAAGTTAGGAGATACAGAAAACCATTATCTATTAATAAAAGGGACAATCTACCAGAAGGAAATAACAGTCATAAATATCTATGCACCTAATCAGGGTGCCCCAAAATACATGAGGTAAACTCTGGCAAAACTGAAGGGAGAAACAGACATCTCTGCAATAACAGAGACTTCCATACACTACTCACATCATTAGATAGAACAACTAGACAGAAGCTCTACGAGGAAACAGAGAAACTGAACAATATTATAAATGAGCCAGACCTAACAGACATACACAGAATGTTGCACCCAAATTCAGCAGGTTATACATTCTTCTCAAGTGCATATGGATCTTTCTCAAGGATAGACCACATGTTAGGTCACAATGCAGGTCTCAATAAATATAAAAAGATTGAAATTATACAAAGCATTTTCTCAGATCACAATGGAAGAGAACTGGGAATCAATAATAGATGTGAAAGGGGTAAATTCGCAAATGTGTGGAGGCTGAACAACACACTCCTAAATAATCAGTGGGTCAAAGAAGAAATTGTAAGTGAAATTAGTAAATGTATTGAGATGATTGTAAATAAGAATACAACTTATCAAAACTTATGGGATACAGCAAAGACAGTCCTGAGAGGGAAATTTATGGCCTTAAACACCTATATTAAAAAAGAAGAGAGAACTAAAATAAAAAATCTAAGTGAACAAAAAGAAAAAGCACAGCAAACCATTCCCAAAGCAAGCAGAAAGAAAGAAATAATAAAGATTAAAGCAGAAATAAATGAAATTGAGAACAACAACAACAACAAAAAGAAAATCAACAAAACCAAAAGCTGGTTCTTTGAGAAGATCAATAAAATTGACAAACCTTTAGCTAGACTAACAAAGAAAAAAAGAGGGAAGATGCAAATAAAATCAGAAATGAAAGGGGGGAAGTTACAACTGACCTCACAGAATTAAAATGGATCTTAAGAGGATATTATGAGAAACTGTGTGCCAACAAACTAGACAACCTAGATGAAATAGATACATTCCTAGAAACACACAAACTACCTATACTGACGCTACAAAAAATACAAGAACTCAACAAACCAATCACATTTTAAAAGATTGAATCAGTTATAAAAAATCTCCCAAAAAAGAAAAGTTCAGGACCAGATGGCTTCACAGGTGAGTTCTATCAAGAATTCTGAAAAGAATCAACACCAATCCTGTTTAAGATCTTAAAAAAAAAAAAAAAAATGAAGAGAGGGAAAATTACCCAACACATTTTATGAAGCCAACATCACCCTAATAGCAAAGCCAGATAAAGACACTACAAGAAAAGAAAATTACAGACCAATCTTTCTAATGAATATAGATGAAAAATCCTCAACAAAATACTTGCAAATTGAATACAACAGCATATCAAAAGGCTTATACATCATGACCAAGTAGTATTTATTCCTGGTATGCTAGGCTGGTTCAACATAAGAAAATCAATCAACATAATACACCACATTAACAAACTGAAGGAAAAAACCACATCATCATCTCAATTGATGCACAAAAGGCATTTGACATAATCCAGTATCCTTCTTGATAAAAACACTTTGAAAGCTAGGAATAGAAGGAAAATTCCTCAATATGATAAAAGGCATTTATGAAAAACCCACAGCCAACATTGTACTCAATGAGGAAAGGTTGAAAACTTTTCCTCTAAGATCAGTAACAAGATGATGATGCCCATTGTCACCATTGTACTAGAAGTTCTAGCTAGAGCAATTAGACAAGAAAAAAAAAAATTAAAGGTATCCAAATTAGGAAAAGAGGAAGAAAAACTCTCACTATTTGTGGATGACATCATCCTATATTTAGAAAATTCTGAAATGTCTATGACAAAGCTACTTGAGCTAATAAACGACTTCAGCAAAGTGGCAGGATACAAGATCAACATGCAAAAATCAGTAATGTTTCTCTACACTAGTATTGAACAATCTGAGGAGGAAATCTGGGAAAAAATTCCATTTACAGTAGCAACAAAAAGATGCAAATACCTAGGAATTAATGTAACCAAAGAAATACAAGACCTATATGCAGAAAACTACAAAACAATGCTAAAAGAAATCAGTGAAGACCTAAACAAATGGAAAGACATTCCATGTTTGTGGATTGGAAGACTATGGCAGTTTGAGATTCTTTATGAACCTCAGAAGGAGATTATGTTTGTAAACTAATGTATTCTTCTGGGTGTGATACCCTTTGATTTTATTAGATTCAGCTGAGATGTCTTTGGTTAATTTATGTTAAGATTAGGGCTTTGATTCAACCACATCATTAGGGTGACTCTGAGTTGAGTCCTCTCCCCTTTGTTGGGCTATATAAATGGACGCTTACTCAAGGAGAACACAGAAGAAGATACACATGGGAATAGAGAGCACTCTATAGATGCCAGAGGAGAGAACTTTGTCAGATTTGATCCTATAGCCCCTGTGGGAAAAGAGATGAGCCATTCACATGATAGTTTGCAGCTGAAGAGAACAGAGCAGCTGAGCCCTATCCCAGCCTACAGCTGAGAGTGGAAGAAGCTGGGTCCATGAAGCCTTAAGAGAAAAGAGGAAGGCTGAACCATTGCAGATATTGCCCGCCATCTTGTTTCAACACATGGCAACAGATTTTGGTGAGAAAGTACCTTTATGGTTCTTTGAGTTGGACTCTTTAGGACTTGGTAACTGTAAGCTTCTACCACAAATAAATACCCTTTATAAAAGCCAACAGATTTCTGGTACTTTGCATCAGCACCCTTTTGGCTGACTAATACAAAGGCTAAATATCTTGAAGATGTCAATCCTAAACAAACCGATTTATAGATTCAATGCAATACCAATCAAAATTCCAACAGCCTACTTTACAGAAATAGAAAAGGCAAATACCAAATTCATTTGGAAGGGAAAGTGCACCTGAGTAGCCAAACACATTCTAAAAAAGAAGAGCGACGTGGGAGAAATTTCACTGTGTGACCTTGAAACATATTACAAAGCTACAGTGGTCAAAACAGCATGGTACTGGCATAAAGATAGACACATCGATCAGTGGAATAGAATTGAGGACGCAGAAATAAACCCTCACCTATACAGTCAACTAATTTTTGAAAAACCTTCCAAGTCTGTGTTAACAGGACAAAACAGTCTCTTCAACAAATGGTGTTGGGAAAACTGGATATCTATAACCAAAAGAATGAAAGAGGACCCCTATCTCAGCCCCTATACAAGAATCAACTCAAAATCGATCAAAGATCCAAATATAAAAGCCATGACCATAAAACCACTAGAAGAAAATGTAGGGAAACATCTTCAAGACCTTGTAGTAGGTGGTAGTTTCTTGGACCTTACACCCAAAACATGTGCAACAAAAGAAATAATAGATAAATGGGACCTCCTCAAAATTTAACACTTTTGCACCTCACAGGACTTTGTCAAAAGAGTGAAAAGGCAAATGACTCAATGGGAGAAAATATTTGGAATCAAATATCCAATAAGGGTTTAATATCCATGATATATAAAGAGATGCTACAACTCAACACTAAAAAGACCAATCATCTGATTAAAAAAATGGGCAAAACACTTGAATAGACATTTGTCCAAAGAAGAAATACAAATGGCAAAAAAACACATGAAAAAATGTTCAACATCACTAGCGATTATGGAAATGCAAATCAAAGCTACAGTGAGATATCATTTCACACCTATTAGAATAGCCACTATTAAAAAGACAGAGAACTACAAGTATTGGAGAGGATGTGGAGAGATAGGAAGACTTTTTCACTGTTGGTGGGAATGTGAAATGGTACAGCCACTCTGGAGGACTGTTTGGCAGTTTCTAAAAAAGTTTAGTATAGATTTGCCAGGTGATCTGGCAATATCATTATTTGGTATATACCCAGAAAAACTCCCTGAGAGCATTGACATGAACAGACATCTGCACACCGATTTCCAAAAGTTGGAAACAATCCAGGTGTCCATCAGCCAATGAATGGATAAACAAATTGTGTGGTGTGTACACATGATGGAATATTATGCAGCTGTAAGAACAAATGAAGTCATAAAGTATATAATAATGGATGAACCTGGAGTATATTATGTTGAGTGAAGCAAGCCAGACACAAAAGGACAAATACCATATAATTGCATTACTATGAATTAAAAATATTGTGCAATCTCATGGAGTTAATAACTAGAATATGGGCACCAGAAAATAGAATGAACTTAGAGAATAGAAAGTTAACTTGTGCAGAATTGGTAAAAAGGATGTGTATTTAACTTTGACAATGACTAGAAAAGGTGAAAGCCCAACCTAATGTTTGTAACTAGCAGTACTATTATGTGGGTATGACAGTGATTTAAAGGGAAAATCTAAAGGTCATGTATATTATCAAAAGGAAAGCTCACAAATGTAACGTGGGACTGTATAGTATAGTAAAACTGCATGTGAAATATGATTATGGGTAAAATTGCACTTTTGGAATTGCTTCGTTATTTGTCTTTCTGACTGTACTCCAAGTGCCTCAGAATGAATGGTGTATATTTTACTCCTGTAGCTAATGTCTGGGAAATAAATACTACCTTCTTTACCATTGGACTTCATTTTTATACTCACTGAAAATATAAGCAATACAATTGTTTCATGCCTTTTTGTGTTTGCAGATCTAATTCTCTTTGTTTTTTTTAAAACATTTTATTGAAGTATATCATTCATACATGAACATACTTAACTATAAGTGTTCAGTAAACATTGTGAACTTACAAAACAAACATGCATAACACCATATAGGGCTCCTACACATCACCCCACGACAAATACTTTGCATTGTTGTGGAACATTTGTTAACAAATTATGAAAGAGCATTGTCAAAGTATTACGACTAACTATAGTCCGTATCTTACTCCACTGTAAATTTTTTAAAAGGATTTATTTATTTACTTTTATCCATTTTTAACCCTTCCCCCATTTTTGCTGTTTTTTTGTCCATTCGCTGGGCAACTCTCTGTGTCCATTTCCTGTCCTCTCTTCTCATCCTTCTCTTCCTGTCTTCACTGGGATTCGATCCTTGGAACCTCCGATGTGGGAGAGAGGCGTCCTACTGCCTGTGCCATCTTAGTTCCTGGTTTTTCGGTGCGTCTCGTCTTGGCTCTCCCTTGTGTCATTCTCCTGTTACGTCATCATCTTGCTGCGTGGCTCGCGGGGCCTTGTGGCTCACCCGCGCACGGGGCCTGGGGGGCTCACCTGCTTGTGGGGCCTGGAGGCGCACCAGCGCACAGGGCCTGGTGGCACATCTGCTTGCAGGGTCTGACAGTGAACCCGCTCGAGAGGCCTGGGGGGCTCACTCACTCGCGGGGCCTAGGGGGCTCACCCTGGCACCTGGCCTGATGGCTCACTCGATTGTGGGGCCTGGCGGCACACTCGTGCATGGGGCCTGGCCACGCATCCGCTTGCAGGGCCTGGCAGCGCACCGCGCACGGGGCCAGGGGGGCTCACCCACTCTGGGGGGCTCACCCTTCTGGGGAGCTTACCTCCTCGCGGGGCCTGGCGGCGTACCAGTACGTGGGACCTGACAGTTCACCCGCTCGCAGGGCCTGGTGGTGCACCCGCGCGCATGTGCGCGCACACGACCTGTGGGGCTCACCCGCTTGCAGGGCCTGACGGTGTACCCGTGCATGGGGCCTAGTGGCCCACGCATCTGCTATATTTTTCTTTTTTTAATTTTTGCTGGGAGGTCCCGGGGATCGAAATCAGGTCCCTCCATATGGGAGACGGATGCCTAACCATTTGAGCCACATCCATCCCCCTGCTATATGTCTTAAGGTTGACCAAAGATACCTAGAGTGACAGTCTTTTCCCATACAGGATGGTCATATAATAAATCAGGCTTAATTTATCACCAGCATTCTAAAAACCAGACCTAGGGAGAAAAACTAGGTCTGGGAACACATGCGTGGTTTTTAATATAGTGAATGTTTAGCCTACCCTGATTATCACAAAATCAGGACAGCGAGGCTATTCGCACTAATTCCCTTTTGAATATTCATGTAAGTGTAACTATTAAAATCCACAAGACTGAAAAATGAAAGATTTTTCACAAACTAAAAAAAAATGTGGTCTTATTATTGTTCATTAGTGGCTTGAAATGAGCATCTGCTTTTAACATGGCTCTTTATGCTCCAGAGCACACTGCTTTCACCTTCAGTGTTTCAGATTTCCATCTGTATATAAATCAGTGCTGCACATGCATGTGCAGATAGCATGGGGCAACAATGGGTGATATTAGGAAGCTTTGAATACTTCAAATTGATTACAGCAAATTTTCCTTCATAGTATCTGTACGTTCTTGAACTTACCTTCCGTTTGTTATTGATACTTATTTCCTAGGGTATTTATATCCCACCACTTTCTAATAAGCGTTTGTAATTTTCTGCACTGATTCCTGCTCTAATGCACCAATAATTAAAATATGGTCCACGGTGTCTCTTCAGGTGTTTTAGTTCTTATTTTAGAATATCATGACTGATGTACACAGAAGAGATTTAGTGATCCCCAGTTAGGGGATGGCAACACAAGCCAATGTATAAGCACAGACTGTGGTCAGGGTGAACCTGGTTGAAATCCTGGCACTGCCACTTGTTAGTGGACAAATTCCTTAGTGTTTCTAATCTTTGATTTCTTCTCATGTATTATCAGGATAATTTTACCCAGCTCTGTTGTGGTTGTGAGGATTTAGAGAACTTGTAGACCTAAGTGTTGAGTACATTACTTGCACACATAACCACCATCCCTAAACTAATTATCCAGTTTCTTTGAAAATTTGACAAATATGGCCAAATTATTTTAAGTAATTATTTCATACGTGGATGGGATTAAGATCAACACAACTCAGCTATATGAATGTTAAGAAAAGATAGATTTCATATTCTGAAAAATACTGTGCTATAGACATATTTGTTGAATGAATTTCAACTATATTTGTCCTTATGAGAGTATTTATTTTCCATTGACCTTAACCATTAAGTGATTGATAACTCTTTATTTAGAAACTAAAAACTTGCAAGAGAGAGTTTTCAAACTTGTTTTGCTTGTAATTTAATCCATGTTAATAGGTTGCTTAAAGCCAGAAGTCTTCAGATGGTTTGAATCTGGTATTTTTACAAAAAATGGATAACGCTTGGGAGAGATCAGTAAATGTGATGCAGGGTTTAGCAAGCTGGGATTAATTGGAAACACAATTTATTAGGGGTCTTCTATTGGGTGGTCAAATATGTTTGTCCTCCTTTTTCTAAAATGTACATTCAGTAGGTAAAAAAAAAATAGTCCCTAACATTTTGTTTTTATAACTGCAAGACTATTTTGTCTGTGTGAGTATGTGTTCGTGGAGGGAGTTGATCAATCTAGCCAGGGCCAGAAATGGTTTCAAATATATCTTTAGGGAAGAAATTCTTTGTATCAAATGTGGTCACCCAGGTACTTTGGAGGCTAAGAAGAAAGAGGATTAGAAGATCTCTTTAGATTGGTTACAATTTCTGGTAGAGAGGTGGTTTTGGTCTGTATAACTTGAGATCTTTGGTATTAGGAACCACATAGGTACACATGGCTAGAAAGTCAACTGTTGATTTTTTAGCATTTTATTTTTCTCAAAGCAATTATCACCATCTGACATACTAAATATTTTATAATTTATTTTATTTATATCTGCCTTTTCTGAATAGTGGTAAATCCCATTTAGGTAAAGACCTTCAGGAACTTACCTGTTGTCCAAAAAAGTTAGATTTGTTAGGCCATTGCAGGAAGGGAGAGCATCCTTCTAGAAGAATGCTGGGATGTTTTGGTAAGAGGTTCCAGAGGAGGGCTTTGGATTTGTGCTGAATGGTGTTAAGGAAGGAGCAGGAGAGGAAGGGTTCTGCTTTGGATTGGGAGCTTTCCTGAAACCAGGCCACTTTAGCAATTGGACATGGCAGTAATCTTTGTGGAGGAGGGCTGGGAAATTTGTTGGTATAAAAATGGTCATCACTCAAAGGTAAGGGGCTTTTATGCTATTTGGCTGTTGTGGTGTGACCTTGGGGAAAACGTTTTCTGTTGACCTTGCTGCTGGACTTAAGTCCAGTTTAATTTCGCATATCTGCATCATTGACTTTGCATTTTCCTCAAATCTCATGAAGATTGCTAAGCCCTGTGTGTGTGTTTCATTCTTGATGTCACGGCTAAATGAAGGCTTCAGTTAACTAGAATTCTCCAACCCTACATCATGGTAGCTGAATTTATTTTAATGTTGTGAATTTGAGTTTCTGCTCTAATCATGAGTGACTTCTCTCTCAGAGAAGATGCAAATCTTTTATTTCTTCCTACCTCTGCCCTCTCACCTGGGTCCACAGAAAGGCATTTGTGTATACATTTGAAAACGCAAATTATATGAGTGGGCCGGAGGAAGCAAAAGGAAGCAGTGCATAATGTAAGTTTGTAAATGTTAGAGAAAAGTTGAGACGCATGAGGCCATTTGTTGAAATTAATGCTTATTGACATTACCCAAGAGAAACACTCTTTTGCAGAGGTGACAGTGGTATTTACCAAAAACCCTATTTAAAAAGCACTTGCATATTTTTTAAACAAGTATCTGGCCTATTTAAGCTTGTCTGGCTTCTATTATGTTTGTTACCTAATCCTTTTTTTCTGAAAGAAGAGACATAGTTCCGAAAATAGTCACTGCCTAAAGGGGAAAAACAAATTCTTTCCTTGGTTTTGCAGGGTTTTTTTTTCCAGCAGATTAAAGGATTTAATTGTTCAGGTGCTCTAGTAAGTTCTCTCCATGCCCTATTCATCACATACCTTATCAGCAAATACTTTTGAAAGTCTGCTCAATATAAGTTTAGATATTTATTTATGAATTATGTATATGTACTGTGGTACTGAAATAACATTTATTATTCAACAGACACAAAAATAGGAATGAGAAGGATACTTAAATCGGTCTGAATGGAAGTTCCAACGTTTTCTTCCCGCACCCCGTGGCTATCTTGTCTACTTCTCTGGGGCCCCTTTCTTCCCCTCAGCCTAGAGGAAGTCATGGGTTTTCAGAGCCTGGATAAAAATGCACCATTAAAAGATGATCAAACTCTGCATAGGAGGCTGGGGGAATGAAACTCGAACTCTAAATTCTTTATCTTTAGAGAGAACATATTGAAGTGCCCAGCATGGCACCTTGTGTAGGATGGCAGCCAGGAAGTGTCAGCTGAGGTTCTACATCTATTTCTGCTGACGTTCTACTAATGCAACTTTTACTGCCAGTTTATAATCTCTTACCCGAGATTCCAAAATTCAAAAATTTCTGAAACTGAAAGTTTTTTTTAAAACTCATTTGGCAACACATTCTGACATAAAATATTACAAAGCCGTTTATGGTCTATGTATCCCATTAGATGTGGATGTTCATATGTGTTGATTATTATGGAGTGCTACCACAATCACCATTCAGGGTGTTGAGTAATACATCACGCTACCTTTTTAAACACTTAAATTCTCAATTCCAGAACAAATCTGACTTTCATATTTTTGTGTAAGGAAGGAAAAAGACCTCTGCTACTATTATTTCTACTTTAAAGCCTAGATTGTGCTGTTCTTCTGATACTTGCCAGAAGACCGTCGTCTAAAGGATTCTGCTTTTTCTGGGCCCTGATTACTTGCGAAGTTTCACTCAGTACTATACTGTAGAAAATAGTGTCCCTGTCCTGATTGCCATCTGGTCTCCAACTGCACTCTTCTTTGCCTCCCTCAACCACATTCACAGCAAGGTCATTTGCTTTATTTCAGGAATATAGGAAGAGACTCTATCTCTGCCTCTTACACTTGTGTCCACACTCTTCCCCCCTCATCATCTGCTTTCTCTACCTACAGAACCTTGACTTACCCTTCCTAAGGATTCTGGTCACAGAGCATCTCCTCCTCCTTGGAAATAATAAGGCTTTGCCAAAGTTACTCTCCACTCGGAATCCAATGGGACTTACTTTCATTGTGATGTATCCAGTTCCAGATTTCTCCACTATCTCTTTGCCATCCCTTCCCCAGGGTGCATTCCATCCCCTGAGACTTGGCCCATTTGTCATTCCAGTCAGTCAGCTTTGGGCATCATCTCTTGATCATAATGTCCGTCCCTCATTGACAGGCTGGCAGGCTTTCCAGAGTGACAGTCCCAAACTCCCTTTTCCTTCTGGCTTCTCCTCATTTCTTGCCACAGGCAGAATGGCTGGATGCACAGGTTGTGGCCATCCAGTTAAAGGGGTTTCTGGTGCCACAGTAAGGACCTTGGGCTTTACCTACAGGCAGCGCAGGGGCCATTAAAGAGGACTCCGTTTCTATTTTGAAAAGACCATGGCTCTGTTAGGGAAAAAGAGATAGTAGAGGAGAGAGGTTTGAGAAGGGGCACCAGAGGAGCAGAATAAACTCCAAGATGCCTGGATTTTATTCCAATTTCAAAATGTCGGTTTCATTGACTGCTTTGTCATTTGATGAGGAAGAGAGCTGGAAGACTGGAAAGCACATGGGCCCTGAGCTGGGCAGCCCCAGCTTGAATCACAACTCTGCACCAAAAACTGGTTCGTGACCTGGGGCGAGGTATTTAATTTCTCTGAGATTAGTTCCTTCATCTGTAAAGCTGGGGTGTCAACCACCCTGCTTTTTATGAGTATTACAAAAATTATGTGACATCTAATTGAGTACCAGGAAGACATTATGTGCTTAGTAGATGGTGATATTTTTTCCCCCACACCATGAGATATTTGTCTGATCCCATTGTAAAATATGGGCATGTGAAATGGATGCTTTTGAAACTCTAAATTGTGTCTCTAATAACCGACACAGATAATATTAGTTAGGCCATGTTAATAAAAGAGTTTTTCTAAACATAAAATAGTCTATCAATTAAGATTCCTGCTGTCTGTTATTTGTGTCTATTTAGAATGAACTCCTGCCATAGTTTAAAACTAGTGATAAAATAAAATGTTTCCCATGATACATCACTGTGGGTGGAAAAATATCACTTAAACCCATGGCTTGTGTGAGGTTGCATTACTTTGTTGATTAGAACTACACATATATGAGGGCATTTGACAAACATGATTTCTTGTATATATCAATCTAATTAGACAAATGTCTAATTACTTTTGGGAAACTAAGAAGTTAATGTTTTATTTCCTCCTCCTCTAATTATTGCCATTATACATTTCCTTCCAGCAATATAATCTATGGTGTTTTTTTTGGGGGGGACAATTTAGCTTATTTTGAAAGATTGAAAGTAAATTTTATCCAAAAGACTTATAATTAAAGTCAAATAAAATATTTTAACATTATTAAATATCAATAAGTGAAACTTTACTTTTCAATTATGGCACCAACTAGGTGGCAATACCTTGCAGGGCTGGGGCAATGTTCTCCAGGAGGCTGTGTATGCTCTAAATCAGCATCCACTCTATGGTGCTGTTTCTCCCATAACCAGGATTCATGGGTCCAGGAATCAATGGGTGGAAATGGGAGTGACACCACCCACTATTATCTCTAGTGACCCACTAGGAAAATTTTTGCTTCCTGTCCCTGCAACCTTAAGCTTTGCTGGTCTACAGGTCTTAGTCCCAAAAGGAGGGGTGCTGTCACCAGGGAACACAACAATGATTCCATTGAACTGGAAGTTAAGACTGCCACCTGGCCACTTTGGACTCCTCTTACCTCTGAATCAACAGGCAAAGAAGGGAATTCCTGTACTGGCTGGGGTGATTGATCCTGACTATCAAGGAGAAATAGGACTGCATCTACATAATGAGGGTAAAGAAGAATTGGCCTGGAATACAGGAGATCCCCTAGGGCTTCTCTTAGTACTGCCCTGCTCTGTGATTAAAGTCAATGGAAAATTGCAACAAACCAATCCAAGCAGGACTAACAATGGCCCAGAATCTTTGGGAATGAAAGTTTGGGTCACCCCACCAGGCAAAGAACCATGACCAGCTGAAGTGCTTGCTGAAGGTAACGGGAACATGGAAGAAGGTAGTGATAAATATGAACTTTAACCACATGACCACTTACAGAAACGAGGACTGTAATAGTCATGAAACTTTCTTCCTTGTTTCGTTATGAGTATGATTGTATATGTACACAAAACAAGTTTCTTTGTTTTCTTCCCCAACCTTTTCCCCTATCATATGAAAAGTTGTGTTAATTTCATGTCATAATATTTAAGGATGCCAAATTTAAGAGTGAATATTACCCAAGGACTTGCACCCTATTCTGTTGGGAATTAATGCATTTCCAGTTGTATGCAGGCAAGTTGAACATTGTTAGGCGGAAATATACATGTATGCTTGTCTGTTATTGTTTTTACTTAGAGACTAAGTATAGTTTAAGGTAGCGTGTATGATTCCTGAGTTGACAAGGGGTGGACTGTGATGGTTAGGCTAATGTGTCAACTCGGCCAGGTAACTGTGTCCAGGTGTTTGGTCCAGCAAGCACTGGACTACTTGTAATACAAGAACATTTACGGACTTTGGTCACCAGTGAGTTTACTGGGTGGATGGCTGATTACATCTGCATCAATAAGAGAGATTGCCATCAGCAATGGGTGACGCTTTTTTCCAATCAGTTGAATACCTTAGAAGGGGAAGTGATTTCAACATTCGGAGAGAATTTCCCAGCTTGTCTTTGTACAGCCAACTTCTCGCAGAAACTCATCAAGGACCTTCATTGGAGTTTCATCGGAGTCCCTGGTTTGCACCTTGCCTGTGGAACCTGGACTTGTGTATCCCCATGGTCACATGAGAGATTCTTATAAAATCTCTTATTATTGACTGATCTCTCCTGTTGATTCTGTTTCCCTAGAGAACCCTGACTAATACACTATATAATTGTGAAATACAATATTTCACGATACTCTTTAACATGTATAATGTTTGCTAACTGAGTGTCACTTGAAAAATAAGTGTTTGAAGATGGCAGAATCGATTTATGTGTGTGTGTGTTTGTATGGGTGTATTTTTCTTAGCATGTCTTTTAGGAACTTATATTGTGAAATGTTTCCTTTGGGATGACTAAAGTATTGCTGGAAACATATCAGACTAAGCATCGTTTATCAAGATGAGTGGTCTGTAAATTCACCCTTAATTTTAACTTTTAATTGTGAAAATATTCAACAATGATTGCAAGACTTATGAAAGGCATAGCTGAAATTGTTGATATGTTCAATTTAGAATGCATTTAAAATACGTATTGTTCCTTAAAGCATATTTGAAAGGTTTGTATTATGTTACTTCAGTTGCAAAATGAATTGGGTGAAAACTCCTCTTTGGAAAAATCTAGATTCTTATTTCTTCCTTATAGTAGAAAGTAGAGTCTGGACTTAAAGTATTATCTTTGTGTCCATAAACCTGTTTATTAAGCAGTGTGGGCGGCATATTATGCACTTGTGTTTTTGGCTGACTATGCACTGAACAAAATTTCTATCAAAAGGAACAGAGTTATACTGAAAGAATTTAGAGGCCATATATGCTTGGAATTTCCATTTGAACAGTGTTAAACCACTCTTTCCCAAGGGTTTAATTTGGTAGTGTGAGAGTATATCACATCTCCAAAGAAGATGTACAAATGACCAATAAGAACATAAAAAGATGCTCAACAAATCATCAGGGACATGCAAACATAATAAAATACCACTTCATACCCACTAGGATGGCTATTATTTTTTAAAAACTGGCGTGGTGGGGGAGGAGAAGGAAAAAAAGCAGGAAGTGGATTCAAGATGGTCTGATTTTGAACTCTGGCTCTACCACTGAGTAGCTGTGGCCTTGTGAAGGCTACATTAGCTCTGAAATAGGGTGATAATAATACTGGCTAACTCAGAATGTTAGGAATTAATGAGAGAACGTGTTTAAAGGTATTTAAGACTTGAGTTAGCACATACTAAGCCCCCAGATTTAAGCTACTAATTCACTCAATGATCCATACCCAACTTTCCGTTTTCTTGTTTAAGTATTTGAATCATCAAACAGAAGATCTTATGCCACAATTCTCTGCAGAAAGAGGGAGAATTAGGGTGAAAGGTACTCAGGTATAAAAAGGTAAAGCCGAGGTGTGTTAGAGTAAACTATTAAGATTTCCGAGATATAAATCTCCCTTTGGCCCTCATTTCCTACCAGTTTCAAAAAAAAAAAGAAAGTTCTGATTCTCACCCTCTTAAGTAAATCAAGGGGCCACGTGGACTCGAGGAATATTGTGGCTGGTGCTTTAGAGCCATGCTCTACACACACTTATATTACTAAATATTTTAAAACTCATACTCCATTTATGTGTTATTTACCCATAGGTTGTATATACATAGTTTAGAACTAATATAATATATACATTATAATTTGAATTAAAAGTGTTGTTAAAAAAGAAAGATGACGTGTAAAACTAGATCATGCAGTTAGTTGCACGACTCAGAAAATTAACTAAATATTATTCATTTGTGCACTTAAATGGGTAAATTTTATGGTATCTAAACTATACCTCAGTAAAGAAGTTTAAAAAGGAAGGACAAGGTAAAGATGAGTATTTCTACATTTAAAACATATGTATTATAAGTATAAAAAACTTTTGTTCTCCTTCAATTTATCACTAAAGACTCATTTTTAGTTAGAGCAGTGTAATTAAACACATCATCTGCGACACTTTCTCTCTTAATTTTTTGATGAAAAGCTCATGCTAGGAGTATAATTGCCATCCTTTTTGTGTTTTTACCTGTGTTTCATTATTAGAATTATCTTCAGTTGAGAGTTTCTTTGTAAGATTTTTTTAAGTAAAAATAGATGGCATCCTTAAATTCCTTTAGCCAGCACACGCGCGCGCACACACACACACACACACACACACACACTCCAACACAACCCAGTCTTTCAGTGTGTAGCACAGTAGACGGCCATGCGAGTGTGAGTGTCACAATCCACCCCCCCAGGACTTTGAAATGTCCATTCTTCCCTCTGATTAGCTCAAAATGGCTGTGACTAACTGACATATGGATTAGGTGAGGAGACCATATTCTTTCCCGTTTCCTGGGCTTACATTTATTCATTAGCATCTTTCACTATGTGAAATTGCATGCTTATATATTTTGGTTTGTTTTTATTTTTATTATTATAACTTTTTTCTCTTTCTCTTTCCCCAGGAGGTATGTTTCCTGGGTTCAGGAACTTAGGCTATTTTATTCATTGTAGCATTTTGACCAATTCTTGGTACAGAGTAGATGCTTAAAAAATATTGCCAAACGAGTGAATCAATCTGCATATTAAATCTTAACAGTAATTCATTTTTTCCTCCACTTTTAAATAAAAATAAATATATATAGAAGTTCTGATATTAATTTCCGTGCACACACCAAGGTCCTCACACCCAGCATTGGGTGGGACTTAAATAGCAGAGAAGAGGGTGAAAGGTATTGGAAGCAAGTGGAAAAGACTCAAGAGCCACTGAGAATATGTTTGCTTAGAGACCAGAGTCCCTCTTCTGGCTTTTGATATTTGGGTCAGACCCTCTGACAGTTTTCCCTTTTAAAAGGGTAGGGGTGAAGAGTTTAATCAGAAAATGAAATAGGTAAATGTAATGTCTTATTCAGAACAATTTGAAACATTGTTGAACTACTGCGTAAAAGGTGATGTTGGTGATGTCTGAGTGACTTCTAAAGATTTAGGTATGACGTCGAGATACTTGATTTGTCCACATGGGCAGGACTGGCAAAGATCAGGAAGCACTAAGGTAAATTGTACCATTTCAGTTTGTTTTGAAGAACTGCTTTACAACTTGATTGAAATCCAGTTCAATTTTTTTTTTTTTTTTTTTTTTTTGATATTAGGTTCATTAAGGTTCAATTTACACACAAATTACATACCCATAAAAATTACTCATTATAGGTATATAGTAATAGTTGTGTGAGTTTAATAAACGTGTGTAATCATGTCACCTCCATATTCATGCTATAGAAGGACCATCACCCTCAAAGTTCCCTTGTCCCCTCTTATAGCCAGTCCCCATCCCTTATCCCAGCAATCACTCGTCTTGTTTCTTTTTTTTTTTTTTTTAAAGATTTATTTATTTATTTATCCCCCCCTTGCTGCTTGTGCTTGCTGTGTCCATTCGCTGTGTGTCTTCTCCGTGTCTGCTTATCTTCCCCTTGCTGTGAGGTCCCGCTGCATCAGCCCCTCGCGCCGCGCGGGCTGGCCTGCCCTCACAAGGAGGCCCCGGGAAGCGAACCCGGGGCCTCACACATGGTAAACCAGGGCGCTATCGGTTGAGCCACAGCCGCTTCCTGTTGTGAGGGCTTGCTGCATCAGCCCATTAGGCTGCT
>JAQZBX010054532.1:0-18624 GCA_029593785.1 Cabassous unicinctus
TGTAGGTCCAGGAATCCTCAGCATCAAGTTCAGAATTAAAATCATGGGAGCGGATGAGATTATAAATGGAAGATAAATGGACTAAAGACCAGTCTTTCAAGGGACAGGAGGAAGAAGAGAAAAAGAGACTCAAAAGCAGTAAAGTAAAAGGAATACCAGAAAGCCAAGGGAGGAGGGGAGGAGCCCACAGTACCGAAGCATAAAGAGCCGAGTCAATGGACTGACTCAGCAATCGGGAGGTGTCAGGACTTTTAGCCAGACAGAAAGGAACTAAAGAGGGAATACATTTAGAGGGCACAGAGACTCTGCTACTAAGAGGATCAACAAAGTAAGGGAAGAGATCGTAGCTCAAGAAGGCAATTTTGCCCAAGAATTAAATTTTAGAATAAGGGCTATGAAAAGATGGTTTTAGAAGCAGAGAAGACAGACACCTGTGAAAGGGGAGACGACATCAGGGTATGTGATCGGCAGAATAATGGTCCCCAAAGATGTGTACAACCTAGTTCCCAGAACCTGTTAATGTTACACAGCCAAGAAGAATTAAGCATAGTAATCAGCTGGCCTTAAAGCAGGGAGATTATCCTGGATTATCTGGGTGGACCTAATGTAATCACAAGGGTCCTTAATAGTGGAAAAGAGAAACAGAGGAAGAGTCAGTGTCAGAATGATGTGATATGAGAAAGACTTGGCCTGACATTGCTGCCTTTGAATATGGAGAACAGGCCATGAGCCAAGGAACATGGATGGCCTGTAGAAGCTGGAAAGGGCAAGGAAATGGGCTCTCCCCAGAGCCTCCAGAAAAGTATGCAGCCCTGCCAACACCTTGATTTTAGCCTAAAGAGACCCATTTGAGACCTTTATACTGCAGAACTGTAAAATAATAATTCTGTATTGTTTCAAGCCATAACGTTTGGTGTAAGTTGTTACAGCAGCAATAAAAAACTAATGCAGGGTAGGAGGTGGAGACAGATCATTTTATAGGTCCTAGTGCTGGAGGAGGTAGTAGTAGTTAAGTTCAAGACCACCAGAAAGCAGCTTTGGGAAGGAAGAGGACATTTTAATCCTTTATTTGTTTAGTTCAGAGTGCCTCCTATGTACCTGGTATACATAACACAGTATACCACACTTGATCCTTTGCCAATGCAGAAATGAGTAAGACATGATCTATAACCCAGCCAGAGGGAGTCTTGGTTTTCAAGTCTACCATCATGCTCTCTCTGACCAAAGTAGTCAGATCTATATAAATATTCTCATGTCTTCCCCAGTTTTCTCTTCTCCTGGTAAATACTCCTCCTGCTACATGGCATCCACATTCTTTCTCGCAGTGCTGCTTTTCCCTGGGACTTGCTCCAATTTCTAAATTCCCTCAGTATATAACAGAAAGGGCTGCATTCAAATCCCGTTCAACCAATTAGCTGTAGGAGTCTGAGCAAGTAGCAACCTCACTGGGAAAATGAGGGTAATGAATTCCATCCCACAGGACTCATTGTTAGGACGGGATGGGAGAGCCTGTAGGGTCTCTGAGGCCCCTGCCTGCACAGAGCTAGAGCTCAAGGCTCCCAAGTTCTCTTCTAACATCTGACACCCAGTCAGTGTTCCCAAGTGGCCTGTTTTGTACTGAGAAGAACCAGTTGTTCTCTCCTTGTTTTGGGACCTCATTTTTCCAAAGCAGCTTAAACTAAAGAACTTTCACGGGAGTCACATCGCAGTGGCTCCATCTGTAGTTAAAAACTCTAAGGCTTTGGTGCTTCAGCAGTCAATGAGGGTAGTTACCAAAGAAAAACTTCAGGTTACCAGATTGCCCTAAAAAAGGCCCTTGAAATAAATGGTGGCACATAAACTGAACAGCAAGCAGCCTAAATTACAGCTGGATGGCATCTGCTTGGGGAATGGAAACCCAAGGGGATCCCTCAGGAAGCCAGCTGTTTCCAAATATAGATACAGTGCTATTAGGCTCTCCAGGGATGGGTAAAGTTGTTCAGCTTCTGCCCCCAAGCCTTGACTATCAGTGTCCCCATTCCATCCAAACAATTAATCCTGATGTCTGCTTCTTACTAAAACTCTTCTGACCTTCTACTCATTCATTCTACATTTACAGAGGGGTCATGGACCAAGCTTTGACCATACTGACCATAGTGGGGCCTCAAGAAGGAAGGCTAGTATGGCTAGGTTCTGACTTCTAGAAATTTATCTTCTCCACCAATCTATGACAACTGCATTGAAAGTCAAGATAGTCATAAGAAAGGAGCAAATTACTATAGGGACTCAAAAGAGAAAAAGAAAACTAGTTGGGAAGCAATGAAAAGTTTCCAGGAATAGTGGCTTTTGAAGAGGTCTGGATTACAATAAGCAGAGGTAGGTATCTCACTATTCCAGGAGAGACCGGCAGAAACAACTTCCTGTCTCCTCTCACCTTAAAACCATCTGCGGCCATCCCCTCTTGCCCTTCCACCTACACTGGAGATGCCATTCCCTCCCACTTCCTCAGACCTCTAGGATCCAATCACTCCGTTCTTCCTCACTGTCTTCAACCCCGCCCCACCTCCCACACACACTTTGCGGGCTCCTGCTCTTTAGCACAAGGGACACTCCCCAGATCTCCCATCTTCTTGATGCTTCCTGCTCCCCTGCCTCTGGACATCCTATTCTCTCCTAGTTCCCCAACCTCCAACTACTCCTTCTCACTCTTTCCTGGGCTCCCTAGCTACCTCCACCCACCCAGTTAAAATTCTTCTCCTCTCCATATGTGTGCCACAGGTAAGCTCTTCCACACATGCCCACCACCACCTGTACCCTTCCTGATGACTCCCAAACCTACAGACCCCTCCTCCTGAGCTTAAGACTGTGTATATACACCTTCAGAGCCTACCTCATGAGCAGGTTACACTCAACATGCCCAAAACTGACTCATTTCCTGACTCACATGCAAAAACCTCATCACTTTTATTTAACTTCTGTCCTACACTGATGACACCACTATCCATCCATCCAGTAACTCAAGCCAGAAACCCAGAAGTCAACCTATACCCTGCCCTCTCACCCCACAGCCACTCAGTCTTATGCTCCTACTTTCTAAGCAGGTCCCAAACCCATCTCCCACCTCCCTATCCCTATCCCTACTACCCAGCTCAGGTCCTAAAGGAACAAATTCTTAAATGGATTCCCTTTTTCAAATCTTTTCTTCCCTTTCCTGATGTAAAGAATTATTAAAAAACACACAGTATGGGAAGCAGATGTAATTCAAGTGGTTGAGCACCTGCTTCCCACGTACGAGGTACCAGGTTCTATCCCCAATACCTCCTAAAAAAAAAAAAAAACACAACTCTCATTGGGGAGCGGAAGTAGCTCAGTTGTTGAGCGCCTGCTTTCCATGTACGAGGTTCTGGGTTCAATCCCTGGTACCTCCTAAAAATAAATAAATAAATAAAAACACAGTAAATCATATTTAATCATATTTAAACAATTTATAAATGTAGGAAGCGAAAATCATCCATAATTTTACCTCCAAGAGACAATAATTTCTAATTTTGTTCTTCCCTTTCCCCAAAAAGCTTCTTTAAAACTTCCAGAATGATCTTTCCAAAAAATCAGTATAGTACTTAAAAATGCCCTTCATTGGACAATCTAAAGGTTTCTTAAGTCAATGGTGGGGAAGTGAGGGGAGAAGGGGACACATCCCTAGATTAAGGAAGACTTAGAGAAACATAATAAACAAATAATAAAACATTAGCCTTGCTGTAATACTGATTCAAACCAACTGTAAAATAATCTTTTTTTTTAGACAACTGGGGAAATTTGATTATGGAACAGTTATTAGATGATGCTAAAGAACTGTTCATTTTGTTAGGCAAACTGATGGCACAGTAATTATTCTAAGAAAATGTCCCTTTTGTTAAAGATACACACTGAAGTAAGGAAGAAATGACATGATAACTGGAATTTGCTAAAATAGGAAGCAAAACCAGATAGATGAGGCAAATGTGGTAAAGTCTTGACAACTGTTAAATCTAGGTGATGAGTATTTGCTCTGCTTCTTTGAATGTTTACATTTTAAAATGTATTCTCTCCAGATACATATGTGGTGGGTAGGAGGGAACCTGCCACCGCTCCCCGCCCTGTGGCTTTAAAATCTAATTTCTTCACATACAAGCACACCCTCTCACACCCCCAGCACTTTCCAGCCCGCTATGCCTGAGAGACCAGCTACGCCCAGCAGGTTCCCGCGGGCTTTAACCTCAGCATGTGCTGCAATAATCACCATTTAGAACACCCTCCTCTCCCAGCTTCTTTCTTCAGTTTCATTCTACCCACCCAACTCCTTCTAACCACCAGGCCTAGCACCTAGGTAAAACGCATCCTTCTCTGTAGCCTTTTCAACGCCTATCAGCCAACCCCAGGCTGACCTGCTGACACTTACCACTAGGGCCTGGAATTGCCTGCTTCTATCTGTCTACTCTTCTAGACTATGAGCTTCTTGAAGGCACAGTACCGCCCCAGAGTGGGCATTCCATAAATGATTAGAGTGAAGGGAAGAGGCAAAGCAGCCAAGATATTTTGAGACTTTTCAGTAGTTCAAATAAGACAGTATAATAGGGGTAGGGGGAATGGCTGGTGAAGGAGTGGAAAAGGGTATTAACCACCAGGCTACAGCTGAGAAGCCCATACAGAAATGAAAAGGAAACCGGAAGGTACTCAACGGTTTTTGAGTAGGGGATTGAACAAAATCAGAAATGCAAGTTAGAGAGGAACCTCCTTCCCCCAGCATATTTCCACATGGAGGGATTTCTGGCCTTTCTCACCACCCCTTGGACTTTAGTGTGCTTTGCTTAGCCTGGATCTACCTTTTGCAGAAGGGAGTACATTCTGGTCTGTATCCACACTATATGGAAGTTGAAGGGGAAACACTCTGCCTACAAGAGGGCCTCAAGTTACCCAGGATTGCCTGAGGGCTGGGTAGGTAATTTAACTCCAGGTAAGAGAGCACCAAGGCCATTTGGCCACAGGTTTAAAGCCCTTTTCTTCAATCACTTTAATTCGTAATGAATTGACATTGTGAGCTCCATATGCCTGACTGCTATATCCATTACTTAATTGGTTCCAAATTTGGGAAGAAAAAAAGATGAGTGTTATTTACTGGCTCCCTTAAAAATAACAACAACAAACAACCTTGGCACTGTAGTGAGATTAACTAGGAGTAAAAGAGACTGAATGATGCACATGATGCATTTAATATACTAAGTCCTTGCTACCTGTCAGCTGCTTTTGTGATTGTGACTGCAATGAAAGCGAGAAAGGCAGAAGGACACTAAAAGAGAAGGACAGAATGAACTGTGGTGCAACAGGAGGATGACGAATGGGCACAAGAGCTTTGCAAAAGAAGAATGGCTAGGATGTGGCAACTGGGAGAATAAGTAAGGGACTACAGGTTTCCAAGCTGAAAACCCCTCTCTTATGAAAGCTGCCAGAAGAGGGCACAGAAAGCAGCCATCAGATGTTATGAGAAGGAAACAAGGCGGTTATCAGACCATTAGCCTGCACCCACCACGAGATGGAGGGAAAGAACATTCACATGGTCAAAAACAAGTTTACAGAAACCGAACCTCGAATTCAGGGTGGCAGGAAGAGAAATGATACAGGTATTAAAGACAAGGGGACGAGCCAACTATACAAAGGCACTAACTGGGACCACTGGGAAAATTTGGATATGAACTGAATGTCAGATGATATTAAGAATTATTGTTAACTTCTGAGGTATCGTGATCAAGACAATGCCATTTTTTAGAGACTTGGAGATACGATGGATGACTATGCTTTAAAAGTACTCCAGCAAAAGAAAAATATATATGCTGAATGTTCCTAATTATATAGAAAATGAGCATACATGGGAGACTCATGATAGTACTCTGTATGTACTTTTGAAATTTTTCATAAATTTTTAATAATGAAAAGACATTTCTAAAAGGTAAAGGTAAGGTAACAGGGCACAAAGACGACTTTCTGCACTGGCTTCTATATACACCAGTGATCCACCTCCCCAAAGGCCAATGACATGCAAGGCTGCAACCTGAAACACTTGAGCTGTGAAGCTGGGGATGAAGAGCAGGTCACTTGGGTAGGTTTGAGTCCAGTTACATTAACACAGCTTTGGTCTATTCCACTCAGAGTGGCAGACCCACTGGGAGACATTTTGCACAAAAAGAAACAGGAAACATAGCTTTTGGTGGCAGCGTATGTTCCAGGAGAACCCTGAACAAATGTTCATATTTATGGCTTTGGGAATTCACCTAAGTCTCCAAATGGATGCTCTATCAATACTATACCAGAAAATGACAAATGTATTGGGGCGAGGGGGCGGGATTTCATGAGAGTCAACAAGGCAGTCAAGATTTGGTAAGGAAAAAACTCTTGGGGTTTTATGGGAAGAAATGCCATTTCAGCCCAAACCCCCAAACATCTGGGCTACAACTGCTGACATTCTAACCCTTGTGCCTCTACAGCAAGGAAGGTCAAAGGGCTCACACCAACCCCACCTGAAAAGGAAGTGTGCATCCAACTCAGCTGAAAATCTACTCCTGTCACTGAGACTGACACAATTCTCTGGACCAACAGTCACACAGAGAGAAAGAGAAAGAGAAAAGGAACTCCTAGCAAAGAACAAGCTGGAAGAGAACAAATGCCACCTGGCTTTTCATGTGATGCAACTGCAAACTGGAGGCCCAGACTGAGGGTCTCTCCTACCCTCCTGGACACCTGTCCCATACCACTGTCCAGAGCCCATACCTCTACCAGCTCCGGCTCGCTGATACTTCTAGTGGCGCCCCCTTTCTTCCTCGTGCCCGGCTCTCCCACGGTGATCCTGCCATCCCCTTTGGCATAGCTGTGCACAGTGAGAACTCCCGTTTGCCCTTGAGCTTGGCCACACAGAGGCTCACTGGTTTCTGAATCGGAAGAAACAGAATCCTGCGAAGAACTGGAGCCCAGGCTAGATGACGATTTCTTTTTGGAACCTGAGAAGAGAAGGCGTCCTCCTATAGAAGTGGGATTCACAGAAAGATCCAAGGCAGCTGCTTCTTGTTCCTCCTCCTCTTCCTCCTCCTCCTCCTCCTCCTCCTCTTCTTCCAGTTTGACATTTTTGAGCTCTTCAAATTTGACTTCAGTGGAGTCAGAATAATCTGAAACACACGTACACATTAGAGCAAGCCAATTCCTTCCTGCACATCTGAACTGGATGAGAGACAGAGTGGGTGGGATGTGAGGCCTGGCTTTGAAGCTGGCTCTATCACTGTGTGATCCTGATTTAATCGTTTAGCTTCTCTGTGCCTCCAGTTTCTTCTTCTGTTAGCGTGAGAAGAGAATACTCTCACCCATCTCCAGGACTGTCATTATTACAGTGTGTAAGATGGGAGGACTGCCTGGCACACAGCAGACACTCAATAAGTGACAGCTGCTATTTCCTTGGGAAGTGTCCTGCAGGACATGAAGGCCTGAGCTCAGCAGAAACCTCACTACCCAAAGCTAGCTAGAAAGTTTGCTGCAGAGAAGTTAGCCTGGCCACAGGGGTCTGAGACCACAGTGCTGCCCAGCTGTCAACAAACATACCAAGGTATCGTCATCACAGAGATTTCTTCAAGCTTGACCTCAGACTGATAAAAGCCTCCTCCTAACAAACCTACTCTCAATACAACCATCCAAATGTTCTAAAAACTGTATTTGGCCCCTTCTTAATATACAAATGGCTCCTCAAGTTTCCAAATGAGCAACTCTAAATGGCAGGCAGTCCCTGTATCATCTTATTCCTATTTCTCCAGCTTCATCTCTGGGTAATATAACTCTCTTCCACCCTAATATTCAATTTACAGGACTCCACACCCAATTCCCCAAACAGACCAAGCTGTTTCACATTTTATGTCTTTGCCCTGCTACTCCTCCTAAGATGCCCCATTCCCCCGCAGTCTGTCTGCCTGGAAAATTCCTACTTATCCTGTAAGACTTGGTTCATCCGTGTCACCTTCACGAAAACCTTCAGTGTTTCCCTGACCCCTCCCTAAGCATGTGCTACAATCATGATGCAGACAGACCTGTCTCTTCCCTTTTTCATATCCGTGGCCCTGCACTCAATATTGCATCTAACTCAGAACAAACAGACATTAGTAAGGGTTGTAGAAAAAAAATACCATAATCAACAAACCTGGGAAGGTAAGACCATCCTCGACTTGCCGTACAGAGCTATGGGTGGGCCTCACAGGAGCGAGGGCAGCCTGGCACTCCGCCATCTCATACTGTCCGGAACTCAGCTCCTCCTTGGGGAAGAGCTCACTCTGACTCACCTCCTGTGGTATTTCAAGACAAACTCGGTGCCTCTTTGTCCCTATACGGTGCTTGGCTAGGCTGCAAGGAGAAGGGCAAACCTTTTAAGAGCCCACGAATAATACATCCACTTCTACAAACACATTCCCACACATCCATACAGTCCAAAGTGGATGACCAGAGCCTGTCCTGCCTGGTTCAAACCTCAGTTCTGCCTCTTATTTGTGTGACCTAAGACACAGGGTTTCATCTCTCTGACCTGTTCCATCATCTGGAAGATATGGTGTGAGGATGAAAAAAGGACATGCAGAGCACCTGGCATATAGCAGAGAGCCAATAAATATGCTCCTCTTTTCTTCCCCACAAGGCCCAGGAAAAGCTCTCCTCAGAGAAGAGAATCCTCTAGTTCAGACACTGATGATGCTGACAGACTGAAGCCACACCATTCCCCCAGCCCTTGTGAATCTCATCCCTACCACCGCATACTCTCATTTGAAAAAAAATAACTCTGATGTGGCAAGGAGTAAATGTGAATTTCCTGGCTCAGAGACTGCCTTCACAGGTGTGTGACCCTTCACCCCAGCAGATGACAGGTCTACCTAGGAGAATGGAGAAAGCCCCTACAGATGCTACTGCTCCTGGGGAACAGCCACAAGGAAGCACTTACATGCTCCGGCCCTTAGCATTGTAGAGTCTGAAGAAGAAAACTCCCTCAGCGCAGACACCCCACTTAGAGAAACAGTCTCTGCAGGTTTGGGAGCTGCCCAGACAGTCCTCCCTCACACAGCAGGGGCCAGAAGGTCAATGGGTTACCTTCTCTTCAGGTCTCCATCCTCGACCCCTTCCATGTCCTCCTCAGGGCACTCCTCCTCATTCCCAGTTCTTGGGGGCAGTTCAATGTCCTTAAGAAACTCGGCTGCTTCTGGTGTGGGCAAAGTGTGGTCAATTACTGTGCTGTCCTTCCCAGCTTTCCAAAGTTTGTACCTTTCTGGCTGGAACTTCCTCACAAACACGTCCATGGAGATCTTGACCATATCCTTTCTGCAGGAGCACTGTCACAAGTAACCAGAAGAGCTATAGGTGAGTGCACCTTAACTGTTTGCACCTTAACTGTTTCCACCTCATTCCACCCCACCTCCCTCCAAATGGGAAAAAGCACAAATGTGCTCACAAAGATTGTTTAAAACCCAAGCATTCTGGTTCACAGGCAGCACCTTCAAACTTGGAGGAAGCAGGGGAAAACTGGGGCAAGACCATCTGGTCACTAACTTGAGGGCATGGTGAATCATGAAAAAGGAATCCCTGCACTTTTGGGTCTTGGGGTGGTCAACGTCCACTTTCCCTCTGCTATCTGTCCAAGCTGGGACCACACAAGACTACTCCTGGTCAAAGGTCCAGCCCTGCTGCCTGCCTAAAGTAAAAGTGAATCCTTTAAAATTCCTCAGAGCGGCTCAAATATCAATGTGTGTGGGTGTGGTTTAATTGCTTGATGGACTTAAGTATAGACACTTCACCTCATAATTCCCGAATCTGAATAAATTTTTAAAAATTCTTTATGAATACAAAATGTTGGCACCTTTGCACATTCCAAGCCACTCGGTTTCTGAATTCAAATGGTTCAAAGAAATGTTCTAATCATCAATCAATATACCTAATAAGAATCTGCTGATGGAAGAAAGAAATGAAGAGGACTTACCAACACAGCTTGTTTGCCATATTCAATCCACCGCCGGGTAGCAAAATTGGTAGACTCTGCACAGTTGAAGCCATGGTTAAAGCCAGCATGGTAACCATAAGGGAAAGTGATCATAAATTCTCCAGCTTCTTGAGTCACCTGAACAAGAGCAGACTTGAAGCAGCTACATCAAATAGCAAAAAGACTATAGAACTCAAATTCTGAGCCCCGTACTGTCACAACTTAGTTGAGTAACCAAGAATAAGTCCTAAAACCAGTGGGGCCTGATGTCTTCTACTGTAAAGTACAAAGCTCTAACATATCACATACCACATCACAATTAACCATTCCTCCAAATTAACACTGTTGAAGGGAATCTGACTCTCCTCTCTGTGCTGCAAAGTATCCCCACCTTTAACACCCTGAGATAAAAGTGTTGCTATATAGTTTACTTTCAGCCCACACCTGTTATACAGCAATAAACTAGAATAAAGCTTCTCTGTAAAACCTAAGACCAGAAAGGGCAGTTTCCATGTAAGTCTAAGGACTTCTGTCTGTAAAATCTGCTCACCTTGTCAAAAGGAATTCCATATTTTTTCAGCATTAAAGGGGAAATCAGGGTCATCTTATGCCGAAGAAAAGCCTCACAGCTCTGAGCACTTCCTGGGAAAAAGCCTGTTTAAGTGAAAAACAGGCACAAGTTACTATTATGTTCCACACTAGTTCTGTAACCCTGGAGTCAGGTTACACCTGTGGTCTCAATCTGGCTAAGGAGGATGGACCAACAACGTGATCACCAAGGACCTTTCTGGCTTCAGGCCATTTCTAAGATTCTGAGACTCTGGGCTTCTCCCACAAAGGGTGTTACATGGGTAGTCAAATTCTGTTAGGGAACAAAATCACACAAGCTACCTTCTTTGCTTATAAAAGAGCTTTAAAACCATATAAGGTAGAGAATGTGTAGCTCAGTGGTTGAGCACCTGCTTTGCATATACGAAGTCCTGGGTTCAATCCCTGGTACCTCCTAAAACAGACAAACAAAAACCTATACAAGACCTGGACCTGTCTCTATTCACCTGTATACTCAATATTTTGTCAATAATATACCTAGAGCACAGAGTCCTCCAGAATCTCTTAAAATAGGTTATCCAGAAGTACAAATCTATCCAAGTCCATTTGAAAAACCAAAGAGCAAAAGAATTCAAGTTAGACTTTATCATTTGGGTTTTGGGCAGAAGAATCAGATCCAATCTGATCAGACCCAAGAATCAGACCTACTATCCATGGTCAAATAAACCCATGCTTGAGAAAAATTAGCCCAAGACAAACCAGGAAGAAATCTGTCTCAGAACACAGCTGGGAAAAGGCTCTCGTTTTAGCTGTTCTGCTAGGGTAACCAATCTGGCATCTAGATCACCCCCCACCTGCAGAAAGGACACATAAGAATGTGATCGCAGAGAATGGACATTTTAGAGCAATTAGCACAGCTCATAACCCATCCTATTGAGGAGACACAATACCTTTGGCAAGGCGCTCCAGCCGTTTCCCATGCTCAGGGGGAACAGAGTACCTGAAATTACAAAAGAACATTGGACACTGAGCAGAAGACAAGCACAAAGGAGCTAAGGGGCTTGTTTCCACTCTCAAAACAGCTTGAAATATCAGATTTTTTTAAACTTGCCAACCACATACACTAAAAGAGAATTTGGAGAAAAGAAATATTAAGACTGGGCAGGAGTGGGAAGCCCACATGGAAGTGTGAACGAATTTATTTCTTTTATAGTCATTCAACAAGACACATATTGACTATTTACCATGAGCCAGGATTTACGGTACACACAGAATGTTTCTCTCCTTTTACAATGTTGTTCATGCAATAAAATTTAAAAAGAAGAAAGATGGCATTATAAAATCTAAGTAATTTTTTAAAAGTCAGAGCCTGAAAGGCCTAACTGGGGTAGAATAGAGAAAAAATGGAGAACAAGGTGGAAAGAGACCTGGCCCTGTATCTGCTAATGAATCCATTTTCCCTTCTCCATAATAGCTATACTGATTATTCAGTAATTAATTACTCTTCTACCCAATAGGGTGTCTAGACACCATTGAAATTGCTCTTCATGAATTTTTTTTTTTAAAAAAAGACTCTTTAAAACACTTATAACACTGTTAAACTTTAATCTTTGAAACACGCAGTAACTATATTTTGACCTTTATAATCTATACTTAACACTATTCCACAACAACAAAAACTTCCCATCCCAAATAGCTTCATTATGAAACAAAACAGAGGAGAGAGTTGAGGAAAATGTTTACCACCTAACGGACTTTGGGATTCATCAGGCAACCTTGCAGAGAAGTCTCTGGAGGTCCCAATTCAGATGATGTAAAGAGTGTATGTAATAACTAGAAATTTTCTCTTGATAGGAGAATTGAAATCCAATTTCAAGGAATTTTAGAATAAACAATGGTGGAGAAACAAAAGCTACATTCTAGAAGTCGAGCCATCAAAGGAAGTGGGACAGTAGGTAGGAGGTAATCACAGACTCAAAAGGTTTCCCCCCCCCAAGATTAGAAACTAGAAAACACTTGAAGGAAGAAAGGAAAATCCTTGAAAAATGATGTGGATGAAGATGCTGGAAAAGGAAAGTAAAGATGGGATACAGTTTCTAAGACTCCCCTCACCCTGGCCCATGGCACTCCCTCTGGCCTCTTCATTCACTTCTCACACATGGACATGGCACCCAACCCACACTGGACTTCCTCCAGCTCCCTAAACTCATCATGCTCTCTCTCAACTTAGGGTCTTTGCACATGTTCCATTTACCTGGACACACCTCTCTCAGCCTCCCTTCTCCTAAACCCTCCACCGTTCCATCCAGTTATCTCCTCATTTTTAAGGTCTCAGTTTAGTTGTCACCTCCTCAAGGAAGTCTTCTCTAATCCCCACTCCTTCATTTACACCCCTGATGTGGACCTACAGCTCCCACTACTTCCCCAACAGAGCTTCGCTCGCATCATATGAAACTTTCCTCATACTTTTTTACCATCTTTCTCCTGACCATTCTCCTATCTGTGTGAAGGTAGGGATCTCGTCTTATTCACTGTTTTCTGCAGCACCTTCACTAAAACACTGAACTTTGAGAGATGGAGCAGAGGAGGGAGAGAAGAGAGAACAATGTTTGTCTTCCCAGGTAGACTAGTAACGTCCTGGAGAACAAGAAGCATATGCTGAGTAGCTTTGCATTCCCTCTTGTGTTAAGCACACACTGCTGCTCGCCAAATATTTTTTCCATGATGAAAAGAAAGCTTTCTATCATCTGAAGGAGTGACTCCAGTTTTGGAAGTCTGCCTCTAAGAAATGCCTCAGGCCTATTCAGAAAAAGAAATTAGAAAGCAGTGGGATAGCTTGGAATAGCCCCTGTGGCTCTCAGTAACTCATCCAACTTATGTTTCGTACAATGCTATTAAGTGCCCTGCTCTCTCTAAAGCTCTGCTACTCAGCAGATGGTTTGAGCACTAGCGCTTCAACAGCATCTCATCTCTTGAAAATTTGTTTAAAATGTAGAATGCCGCCCCAAGCCTAATGAAACAATTTGAGATGATTCCCAAGATCTTTAAAGTTGAGAAGCCGTGCTCTGTCATCAGAAGCCCCCCTCCCAACTGCAGGCTGACTTTACCAGGATTTTGGTTCACCAAAGTGCAGGTAATTGATGCTGTACAGGTCCATGTCTTCGGTGTGCCAGGCAAAGGATGTCTTCCACATGCCGAAGTACAGGTATGGAGTGTTGACACCCTCAATGGTGATCCCACTCTCCTTCTCCACCAAGTCCAGGATAGTCTTCAGCCGGCCAATATTCCACTCATCAACATGCTGTAAGGGAAATGACAGTCCAGAATATAAACTGCGTCTCTGAACCTACAATTCATTGAGAAGGTCCCAGTTGAGCTGTCACCTCTAACAAAAGATGAGAAATAATGAGAAAATAGCACAGCCCGCCTCACTCACTTTTCACAGCCACCATTGGAACTGAGGCCATTTTACCTCCAGAGGGTAAAGACCACTTTGTGAACAATATTACAGTATGAAAGGTAGAGTATGATAGCACCTGTTTTAAACCCCAGGAGGAAGAGTTTGAACTGAAGCTAAAGCAAAACATGGGAATTCACTATACAGTTTTGCTGCTTTTAAATCTCCACTGGTCAACGTCTTTAGTAAAAAGTCTATGACGACACCCAAATCCTTTCCCTGAGTAACCATGGTCAGCAAGGAGCCCACCTCCTACTAAGTATGTTCTGGATTATTTTGTCTTGCTTTTATACCTCCCACCCCAGATCTTTATAGCATCTTTCCACCATTCTTCCCTACAACCCTGATTTCCCACCACCCAGGAAAACTATCATTAACAAACTTGGAATTCACTTTATAAATGCTTTCAATTCTTTACAAAAATATTAAAACCAATCTGAGCGTTAATCCCTGAAATATCCTATCATCCAAAAAAACAGGCCCAATTATTCCTTGCTTCTGCCCTATCTAAGACAATTCCTTATGTCAAAAAGCACTACATCCCAAGGCAATGCAATTTTTTAAAATAGCTTTTGCTACAGGATCTGTTTGAGGGATTATGAAAATCTAAAAATCTGAAAATCTACTTCTTAAATATACGTTCCTTTCATTAGATTAGTCAGTGATCTTCTCTCTGCGGAAACCACACTGTCTCTCCCCCAACATTTCATTTTCCATGATCCCACCTTTCAAGAACTCATCAGCTACCACCCACAGATTATGCTAACAGCCCCTGAAAAGAACACCATCTCACCCAATTCACATGTAGAGTGGGAGACATAAAATTTAGTCATATGCAAAAATACCCACAATTAAGTGAGCACAGTGCATAAACTGGTGGTAGATCATTCATTTGTTCATCTAGCCATTCACCAAAAAGCTTTCAAGTGCCTACTATGTACTGGGCATGATAAAATGGAATTATATTACAAAATTTAAAAATGCTGCAGTGGCTTCCAGTGGGTCTCACCGTTTCATAGAGAGTGCCATTCACATCTGCACCATAAATTGGGGGATTGAATGTGAGATTTTTCCAATATTTCCTCTCAAGCTCTTCAAATTCACTATAGCGTGGGGTACAGTACCTTTAAAAACAAATGTTAAAAAAGTTATTAACCACTTACAAGGGACTAATCTCATTAGACATTACAAATAGTAAGCAAACACAATCCTCTGTTCCAGGTACAGCAATACATTTCAAATAAACAAGACATAATCTTAACTTTTAAGGCTCCAATACGTAGCAATTCCCTCAATGTCCCTTCCATGTGCTCTGGAACTGCAGAAGCCTGAAGAAAATGATATAAATCCATCTTCCTTAAGAAGCATGATATCCTCAACTTCCTGAAGAGACTCTACTTAAACTATACCCTGCTAAATTCAGGAGTAGACTGGCCACCAGGGAGAAAATGAGTTTACGAACTCGTAGGAATCAAGAACTAATCCCAATATATCCACAGACAACCAAAATCAGCCAGCATATGGAGAGCTGAGGCTCTCTAACAGCATTTACTTTCCTGAACTAATGTAAAAGGAAGCAGCTCCAAGCAGGCTCATTTATGTTTCACTGCTATGCCGTAGCTAACATTCAAAAAATAATCAGGCTTAAAAACATAAAATTTTTAATAAAAATATAAACGGAGATTTTTTGCATACCAAATGTTCTATTTAGGGAAATGTATATCCTACCTCCAACTAACCTGTTTCATAAATTTAAAATTTAACCTGCTGGGTTTTCTTAAAGCTGGCTTTAAGAGATCGGTTATCAATAAAACTGTAAGACCTCAGTTAGAATTCATATGGAAAGAAGACAAAGAGTAGAAATAGAAAAAGCAAGACCCGATGAGAGAGAGAGAGAGAGATGATAAAGCACATGAACTGATGCCCCCAGAAGTGTGAAGACTGGCAAGGTAAGGATTAAGGTCTGGGTTTATTCATAGTAAAGGCGCAATTAGTCTAACTGGCTAAAATCAAGACACGCATAGACCAAAAAGTCTCAGGAAAAGAAGCAAGGAAGAAGGGAGGCATCCCTGTGGAAACTCAAAATTATGGACTAGCATGGGAAAGAAGACCCAGTAAAGAGGATTAAGCAGCAGCAGTCAGAGCAGAATGAGAGAAACAAAATAAATTTTCCATGAATCTGAGGTAAAATGAGAGCTAAATATTAAAAACAGCAGGGCAAGACAACTGACCTAAACAAAGAAAGAAGTTTCTGAAAGAGATAAGAACATACAGATGAGGTGACAGAAAACGGCAACCAGCTTGGTAGTTTATTCATACCTTGTTAATGTCAAAACAGAATAGCAGCTAGATGGATACTGAGGAGGAGTCTGAGCATCCTTAAAGAAAGAACGGCCCAGAGAGAAAAGTTGAAACTACTAAGGCCACTTTTTGATTAACAAGTTATTCAATACATCTGGCAAAAGCTCCTTTTGCACCATCTCCAACTTTCTCCTTTGCTACTGAAATAAAAAAGCAACCTACCAGAGTCAGAAAATTCTTCTACTTTTGACTGAAAACTAACAGGATAACTTTATGTAAGAACAAGGGCAAGTTTAGACTGTGAAAATGTACTGAGAGGAGAAATGCTCCCATAAGAGAGCAAAAAGGGAGACAGAAGCTAGACCTGAGAAAATAGTTCTTCAAAAGGATGGTGACAGCTGGGAGGATAAGATATTAGGGAAAGGGAGAAAGGTGTTTTCACTTACTTATCACTATTAGCTATCTTGCGGAACTCTCTAACAGTCATGGCTTTCTTCTGTATGTTGTACTGAGTAAAGAGACCAGACTGCCCAGTTACCAGCTGTTGAATGGGGGCAGGAATGACCAGATCATCAATATCATCATAGGAAGCACGTGGCTTCCACTCCTTTGGAGGAACCACCTGCAAGGAATAGAAGAAACACAGAGAGAGATCAGAAAACAGGCAAGCTGGTCAGAGTCCTAGAAGTTTGTAGACTGCTACCCAACATAATAGTCAAGTTTACTAGAAAGTTATTTCTGCTTAACCATGCTCAAACACAACATACACTATTATGCTGACCCTAATCTAGTTCTGCCACTAACTAGCTGCCTAGCTGCAATGACCTCAGGCAAGTAATACTTGTTTTCAGCCTCAGTATCTTATCTGGACACCAAGAAAGGAGGTTGAGTAGTTGACTGTTTCCCAATCTAATAGTCCAGGGCTCCCTTTTAAAAACAACAATACAATTTTACTTGATTTAGTCAACGCTACACTCTTACAAGGTTGACAGGAACCTCCTTCTCTCACATACCAAACTATAGTCTATTTATACAGAAGCTTAATGTTCTTAAAAACATACTTTTGAGTAGTTCAACAAATTAAGGTCCATCCATTCTATGCAATAGTATACAGTTGTTTTTTTTTGTTTTTTTTTAAAGATTTATTTATTTTATTTATTTATCCCCCCCTTGCTGCTTGTGCTGCTGTGTCCATTTGCTGCGTGTCTTCTCTGTGTCTGCTTATCTCCCTCTTGCTGTGAGGTCTTGCCGCATCAGCCCATGGCGCCCCACGAGCCGGCCTACCCTCACAATACAGTTGTTTTTTTTAATCAGTAAACCTAGCATGCTAATTTCATGTAAGAAGGGGGAAAACAATGCATATATATGCTAGTATTGCCTAAGAAAATACAGGCATGATACACAAGAAACTACAGAGAAAGAGGTGGGAGTAAGATGTCGCAATATCTGTCTTAAGGCATTTTGCCTTTTCACCCATGTAGTTATGTTACCTATTTAAGTAATAAGTTAACAAAATAATTAACATAACAAATGAGTTGGATCCATAATTGATCTAAAGGGAGGAACATATGCTTCAAAGGAAAAGGGAGGGAGGGAAGAAGAGAGAAGGAACACAGAAATACATATGGCATGATCCTATTCCCTTTAGAAAACAAAACAAACAACACTGTCTTATATGTGTGTGAGCAGAGCAAAAGGTGTGGCAGGAGATACACCAATCAATTACTGCTGATTACCTTAAGAGATGGCATTGGAGAAGATGGATGAAGATTAACCTTTTCTTTGTAAAGCTATAAATTATTTAACTTGGAATTTTCTAAATCTATTAAAGTAGAACAAAAAAAATTGTCCTATGAAAAAAGTACACTGAGAGTCTTGCTGCTTCTATCTCCTATTAACCTTCCAGTAGCTACATCTGCATGTAAAAGTAAAGATGGAAATGCCTCAAGCCTCAGAGAAGGCACCAGACTCCAAGGACCGGTCCTCAACTTTGTAATCAATGTCCTTGTTCTCTTTTTTCAAACTGAAAAAGAAATATATGCAAACAGTAGGAAATTCAAACAGTATAAAACAGTATAGTTACATGGTGTTACTAATAGGGGGTGTATGGAAAAAACATACGAAATGTACATTATGGACCATACTTAGTGGTAACAGTCTGATGATATTCTTTCAAAATCTGTTACAAATGTTCCACAACAATGCAAGTATTGATGGAGGGGTGATGTATGGGATTTCTGCACACTATGCGTGATTGTTTTGTAAGCTCACAACTTCACTAAAAATATATATATATATTAAAAAAAAAAAAAAA
>JAQZBX010054533.1:0-18628 GCA_029593785.1 Cabassous unicinctus
AATCTGTAAATCATTTTGGGTAGAATTGGCATTGTAATGATATTTAATCTTTCAATCCATGAACATGGAATACTCTTCTATTTATGTAGGTCTTCTTTGATTTCTTTTAACAATGTTTTGTAGTATTTTTGCATACAAGTCCTTTACTTACGTGGTTTAGTTTATTCCTAGATATTTAATTCTTTTAGTTGCTATTGTAAATAGAATTATTTTAAATTTTATCGTCAGCTTGCTCGTTATTAGTGTATAGAAACACTACTGATTTTTGTCTCTTGATCATGTACCTGCCACTTTGCTGATTTTGTTTATTAGCTCTAGTAGCTTTGTTGTCCATTTTTCAGGATTATCTATATATAGAATCATATCATCTACAAATAGTAAGAGTTTTATTTCTTCCTTTCCAAGATGGATGCTTTTGTTTCTTTTTCTTGCCTAAATGTTCTGGCTAGACCTTCCGGTGCTATGTTGAATAACAGTGGTGACAGTGGGCATACTTGTCTTGTTCCAAATTTTAGAAGGAAATCTTTCAGTCTTTCACCACTGAGAATGAAGTCAGCTGTGGGTTTTTCATATATGCCCTTTATCATGTTGAGGAAGTTTCTTTCTATTCTTATATTTCTAAGTGTTTTTATCAGGAAAGGAAGCTGGATTTTCCTGATGCCTTTTCTGTGTCAACCAAGATGATCATATGGTTTTTTTCTCTTCATTTTGTTCATATGATGTTTTATATGAATTGATTTTCTTATGTTGAACTACTCATATACCTGGAATAAAACCCACTTATCATGGTGTAAATAATTCTTTTGATGTGCTGTTGGATTTGATTTGCAAGTGTTTTTTGAGGATTTTTACATCTAGATTCATAAAAGAAACTGTAATTTTCTTTGCATGTCATATTTTTTAATCTGGCTTTAGTATTAGGGTGATGTTGGCCTCATAAAGTGAGTTCTGTAGTGCTTCCTCCTCCTCAATTTTTTAAAGAATTTGAGCAGGATTGGTGTTAATTCTTCCTGGAATGTTTGGTAAAATTCACCTGTGAAGCCATCTGGTCCTGGCTTTTTTTCTTTTGGAAGGTTTGTGATTAATGGTTCAATCACTTTATAGTTATTGGTCTGTTGAGGTTTTCTGTTTCTTCAAGAGTCAGGTTGGTTTGTCCATTTGTTTCTAGGAATTTGTCCACTTCATCTAGGTTGTCTAACTTGGATTTTGCATTTACCTATTTAGTTACTCTTATTGATGGTTTTCATTTATTCACATTATTCCAAGCCACTCTTTCCTGTCTTTTCCTTTCAACTCACAGAACTTCCTTTACTAATTCTTGTAGACCAGGTCTCTGGTTGACAAACTATCTCAGTTTCTTTTTATCTGTGAATATATTAAATTCTACCTTGTTTTTGAAGGGCAGTTTCATCAGGTAAAGAATTTTTGGCTGCAAATTTTTCTCTTTCAATACCTTAAATATATCATACCACTGCCTTCTCTCCTCCATGCTTTCTCATGAGAAATCAGCACTTAGTCTTACTGAGGATCTCTTGTTTGTGACAAATTGTTTTCCTCCTGCTAATTCATAATTCTCTCTTTATATTTGGCATTTGACATTCTGATTAGTACGTGTCTAAGAATAGATCTACTAGGATTTATTCTGTTTCAGATAGGTTGTGCTTCTTGGACGTGTATATTTATGAGTTTCATAAGAATTGGGAAGTTTTAAGCCATTATTTCCTCAGATATTCTTTCTGCCTCTTTTCCCTTCTCCTTCTGGGACACCCATGATGCATAAGTTTGTGGACTTCATGTTGTCACTCAAATTACTGAGAGACTTCTCAATTTTTTCTATTCTTTTCTCTATCCATTCTTCTGACTGTAGGATTTTGTCCCATCTTCTAGTTCACCAGTTCTTTCTTCTGCCTGTTCAAATCTGCTGTTGCATGCTTCTAGTCTATTTTTAATCTCTAAAATTGTGACTTTCATCCCCATAATTTCTGTTATGTTTTTGTTTATACTTTCAAATTTGTCTTGTGTTCACACTTTGTTTTCTTAACATCTTTTATCTCTTTATGCATATTTTCCTTCATCTCCTTGAATTGATTCAGGAGATTTGTTTGAACATCTTTTATTAGTTGTTCCAACTTTTGAGTGTCTTCTGAAGTTTTAATTTGTTCCCTTGACTGAGCCATAGCTTTCTGTTTCTTAGTATGGCTTGTAATTTTTTGCTAATGTCTAGACATCTGATTATCTTGGTGAGTTAACTCTGAAGGTCCCTTTTTCACTCTTATCTAGGGCTTTATTATTGATTGGCGTTGTGTTCAGGCTCTTCTTTGACACTTGTTCTAACTTATTTTAGGCCTTTAGAATAGTCCATGTTTACCTGTTCAGATTTTCTCAGCTCTTCTTTATCTGATTCTTTCTCTGTATATGTGGTCCAATTTTTGAGATTGCACTTTTTGTGCAATTGTTTCATCTCCAAGAGAGAGCTTCCTTTCCTCTGTTCCTTCTCCAGGAATCTTGATCTACTCCATTTGCTTTGGGGCAAACAAACAGTTACTCCCCAACTCCTATGATTTGTTTAAATTCTCTCCCTCACTCAGTGCCTTATTTTCTTTACAGTTTCCAGATCTGGGACCCATCCTATCTTTCAGCGTTTCAGTTTATCCCTCCTTTTTGTGTGTGAGGCTTTGCTGCCTCCAGTTTCTTTTCCCATTAGGATATCTCACCCCAAGAAGCCAGATGGGGTTAATCCAGAAAGATGTGTTACTTCAGAAGAGTCCATTTTGCCTTTAGGTGGTCCAGTCAACTGAAACTGGATTGAGTGAGGTCACAACAGCTCTTACTAGCCTATCTATGGCAGTCTCTCTCCTTCCACCCCACCCGCTCAGGGGCCCTTTTGCATGAAGCAATCTTCAGCAGCTTGTGTTCAGCCCTGAGACTCTGTGGACTTAGGTCCCTGTGCCTGGATATACATGAAGTTCTAACTCACTGCTGCGAATGGATCTACAGTCTCTGTCTGTGATTGGAGGGAGCCAAGCCATGCTGCCCCTTTGTGAATCCCAAGCTTCTCGGGACCTAGTGATGGGGAGGGGAAATGGGAACTGACTGGCAGACTGGGATGTAATTTTCCTACCTGAGATTTATTTATTTATTTGATTCAGCAATTGTAGAGTCATTCTCCAGTCTCTATCATCCTCCAGAATTCTAAGCAAGTGGAATTCATTCTTTTATTCACTAAATCTTTGGGGAAGCTTTTTCAGGGGCTATCTTACATCACCACATTGATGACATCACCTGAATCTCACAAATTTTAATAGCTTGTATTTTCTTTTTCATTTAATTCAAAATATTTTTAAATTTCTCTTGAGACTTCACTTTTACCTATGGGCTATTTAGAAGTGTGTTGTTTAATTTCCAAATATTTGTGGATTTTCCACCTATTTTTCTGCTACTGATTTCTAGTTTAATACCATTGTGGTCTAACAGCATATTCTGTATGATTTCTATTTTCTTAACTTTGTTAAGATGTGTTTTATGGCTCAGAATATGGTCTCCCTCAGTGAATGTTTCATATAAAAATAAGAAGAATGCATATTCTGCTGTTGTTAGAGGAGGTATTCAGTAAATGTCAATTAGGTCCAGTTGATTGATGGTGCTGTTCAACTCAACTATACCCTTACTGATTTTCTGCCTGCTACATCTGTCAACTACTGACAAAGGGATATTGAAGTCTCCAACTATAATAGTGGATTTGTCTGTTTCCCTATACAAGTTCTATCAGTTTTTTTTGCCTCATATAGTTTGATACCCTGTTGTTAGGTATATACATGTCAAGATTTGTTCTGTCCTCTTGGAGAATTGACCCCTCTTTATTTGGGATAATTTTCCTTTTTCATAAGTCTGCTTTTTCTAAAATTAATATAGCTGCTCCAGCTTTCTTTTGATTAGTTTTAGCATGGTATGTCTTTTTCTACCCCTTTACTTAATCTGTCTTTAAAATGGATTTCTTGTAGACAACACAGAGAAGGATCTTCTTTTACTCATTCTGTCAGTCTCTATCTAATGTATTTAGACCATTCATATTTAAAGTGATTTTTATATAGCAGAACTAATATTTACCATGTTTGTAACTATTACTATTCATTGCAGTTATTTTTTCTTTTTCATCTTCCCCTCTTTTTCTGCCTTCTCTGATTTAATTGAATATTTTATATGATTCTCTTCTCTTAGTATCTTAGATATTCTTCTTTTTTAAAAAATTTAGTGGTTTCTCTTAAGTTAGCAATATACATTTACAGCTCATTTAAGTACACTTTCAAATAAAGTAGTGCAGGTTCCTTATAAGAGAGTGTTCTCAATTCCTCCCTCCTGTCTATTTATAATATTGTTGTCATTCATTTCAGTTATTCATTTGTTTTATTTGCCCAGTGCATTGTTGCTATTATTACTTTGAACAAATAATTTATCTAATGTGGGAGGGTATGGGAGGTGTGGGCAGTGGGGCATATGGGTATCCCTATATTTTTTGTGTAGCATTTTTGAAACCTAAGTATCTTTTTAAAAATTAAAAATATATATTAAAAATAGTTTATCTATAATATTAGATCAATTAAGAATAAAAAAAAAAAACATAGGATTGTATTTTGCCTTCATTTATTCCTTCTCTGATGTTCTTCCTTTCATTATGGAGGTCTGAATTTCTAATCTACATCCTTTCCTTCTTTCTGAAGAAATTCCTTTACCATTTCTTGCAAGGGAAGTCTACTGATAACAAATTCCCTCAGGTTTTGTTTGTCCTAGAAAGTCATTATTTCTCCTTCACTTTTGGAGGATAATTTCACTGAGTACAGAATTCTAGGTTGATGGGTATTTTCTTTCAACACATTAAATATTTTACTCACTCTCTTCTTGTTTGTTTGGTTTCTGATAAGAAGTCCAATGTAATTCTTATCTAATTTTTAAAAAGAAGTCAATAAACTCATAGGAAAAATGATTATCTCAGAGTTGTATATTACAAGTGTTCTTAATTTTATTTTTTGTGAATTTTTGTTTTTTCAAACTTGTTACAATGACCATATATGAATTCATAATTGGAGAAAAGCAATGTATTTTCAAAAACACATAGTATCAAATGCTAAAATAGGGGATGTGACAGATATTATGCTATCACAACGTGGGGCAACCACTCCATGCTTAGGGATCAGGAGGGGTTTCTCAGCACTGCCCTAGCTCAAGCCCAAGACCCATTCACCTCATATGACATCTCAGATAAAGGCACCAAGGCGAGACATCATGACCTCTTTGAACTTCACCCAGATGACTTGGAAAACATTCTAAATATCCCAATTTCCCAGAAGAATTGAGCGTGCATTAATATACCTAAACTTTACATCTAGTTTTCAGTCAATAAAAAACCTGGAGATAAAGCTCACTGGATTGCTACCTGCTGCCTAGAGTGGTAATTCCTTTTTTCCCCCCTTATCCTGCCTCTTTTATTATGCAAGGGCTATCTCCCCATTATATTCCCAAACTCATAGTTGGTTTGCAGTCACTTACAGAGGACAGCTGCCTTCCCAGGTCATCCGTGTTTGGCCACAGGATTAATATGAACAGCTGGAAAGAGGAGGCAACATTGTGCAGCCCTATGCAGAGGTGGCCCATCTCAAAAGAACAGGATGTGTGGGTGAAAGAAAATTTCTGATTCATAGTTAAATGGAGTAGCAATCGACTCCCAGAATAAAAAAATATGCTTGGATCGGCGAAATTTCAGCACCTCAAATTGAACCAGCTGGAAAATCTATTTCAAATTCAAGATTTCCTTTTTAATGGAAAATTTGCATTTAATGAGAAAAAGAGGGTGAGAAGGAGGGAAAGAGATGGTTATCAGAGGAATGGTTCTATTTAGTATCAAGATTTTAGATTGTAGTAAAGTGAAAGATAGTAGAAAATATATCTCAGGCATGACAGGATGAAATCACTTTAATAAAATGTCCATCTGAGCTTCTGGTTTAAAAGGATGGATTGAAACTGTGTTCATCACTGTTCTCTCTCTCTGAACTCTTTCAAAATGATATTACAAAAATCCCAAAAAGTGTATACCTACAAGGGCAATGAATGAGAGACAAAAGTAAGATAGAGATATGAAAAAATTTTTGGAAGATGTGGAAAGTGTTAGTAGAGCTGAGGAAAACTGTAGAAAAGAATGCCAATAAGACATGCCAATAAGACATGTTTCATTTGTGCTATACAACTCCAGAAAGGCTGGTGTGTTGAGGCGCCAGCTTCCACCATAGATAAAAGCAAGGCAAGAGGGTTAGGAGAAAGTCTCTATAACAAGCAATTAAAATCTCAAGTCCTCTCCCCCATTTTTTGAAGCCAGACAACTGCCTCTCCCATTCAGGCTGAATTATTATGTGATAAATAATAATCGTGACTTGAGGCTACGAGGCATAGCACAAGAAGACTATCCTGAAAACAAGGACTTAAACGAGAGTCTATACAATGAAATGTGAGATCTCCCATTCCACTTGTACCACCTAGCTCCACAGATGCTGTCAGCCAGGTGTGTTCTTCCAGGCAAGAGACTGGATTATTGGAGAAACCAAATGGCTCAGTGATAAGATCTATAGACCTGAGCGTTGAGTCTCCTAACAGAAAGGCCTTTCTCCACCAAATCAACCTGCAGTGACATGCACTTAACAATTGTCAAACTTCTCCCATGGAATCTTAGGATTTCCAATCAGCATTATAGGACATTACACTTATCTGTGAATGAGCAGCTAAGCTCACCAGATATTTGTGTAAAGTCTTCAACATGGAAGATAGGGACCATAATAAAAAAAAAAAATTTATTTTAAAGCAACTTAACTGAGAGAAAATAAAGAAAAATTTTAGAAAAATTTAGAAAATTATGTTTGAAATCCTTAGATATCCAGGAAAAGGATGAGATGCTATTTTGTAAAGAAATGTTTATAAAAGAACATATATAGGAAAAGAAGGAGATCTTGTAAATTAAAATTAGGATAGCAGAAACACAAATTCATCATTTAAAAAGAAAATCGAGGATATCTCATAAATTATATATCTTTTTCCTCTACATTCCCTTATTCTCTACATGGAATGTAGAGGAAAAAGATAAGGCAATTAGAGGATCAATCCATGAGGTCCAACATGTAGTATTCCAGAGCCAGGAAAAGAAGAACCAGATGGTAGGAAATAATGTTAGAAATAATACTAGAAAATTTCCAGAACAAAAAGATCTGTTCCCAAATTGTAGGTGATCACTCACTGCCCAGCAAAATTAATGGGGTAAAGTCATATTATTATCAAATTTCAGAACTTTGGGAACAAAGAGAAGAACTTAAAACCTACAAAGAAAAAAAGAAAACAGGAGTAATGAACCAAAGACTAGGAACCAGTATTATATCAGATACAGCAACACTGGAAGCTAGAAATCAATGTAGCAAAGCCTTCCCAATTCTGAAGTTTCTAACTCAGAGGCATACAAATAGACATACTGTCATTTAAGTGTGAGTATGGAAAAAAAGAAACATTTTCATACAAACAAGTTGTCAAAAGTGTACCTTCCTTAAACCCCTTTTCAGGAAGTTACTAGATGGTGTTCTTCAGCAAAGTAAGGAAACAAATTTTTAAAGAAATGAACCAGGAATCAGAAGATCAAGCATAGAAGGGTAGAGGGAAGTACCAGGACTACTTCAGTGAAGTGAGTCTGGAGAGCCAGCAGTGGAAACTGTACCAGAAAGACAAAGGATTCCAGGAGCGAGGTCTCCAGGAAAAAAATTAAAATAGATAGATATAATACCAATACTTGGTGAATTTGATCGTATGGCTAAGAGTATTTAACTGAGATTTTTAATGACGTTGGAGAGTTTAAAAGAATTAATTGTATCATAAACTGTAGGCAAAAGATGCAACAAATGTAATTAATAATTCCAGGGGAAAAGTAATTCAAGAAAAGCAATTTAATCAAAGGACAGTACTTGTCTTAGCAGTATAAAACATTCCATTCTTGATTTGCCATGACAGTTGCTGATGATTGCACTAAGACCAGTGTCACACACACACACACACACACACACACACACACACACATGCTTCAAACACATCAGGAACACTTGCTCAGGGCATTCAGAGTTTAATTCCCTCACTTTCCAATGGGTAAACTGAGTCCTGGAGAGATTAACTGATTTGCCCAAGTTTGCTAGTCAAATCAGAGGTGAGGCAAAGTAGAATTCACATCTTCCGTCTTCCAGTCTATTGCCCCTCCACTGCCTTCTCAGATGACTGGAATGGGTGATCTCCCATTTTTATTTTACAGTGAGCCGTATTTTGAAATAACCAATCATACACAATTCCCAATTAGAGCATGGACTCAATTGAGAGCTTGTCACTCTTTCTCAGCTATGCACTGTCCATTAAATACAGAACTGAGGCTTATTCCTTTGATACAGTTCATTTAAAAGCTACAAAGAGATTTGATTTACCAGACTAAACCACCATGAGATGTTCTTTGACTCTGTGTAGGCTCTCACTGGCATCTTTTGTGGACCAGGACCTATCCTTCCTGATTCCCCTTTTCATCAAAGCATGAAATAATGGGCAACATTAAGAAATATCATGAGGGCAAGAGACCCCTAAACCTCAGATCTTATGATGTAAGGCTGCTGGACCCATGTCAGAATACCTGCTTGCACTTTTCCATTCACCAAGATTCCAGGCCACCCCTGCAGCAGAAGAGAATTCTTTGAACGTAGTCATTTCCTGGTATTTGTCCCTTCATTCATTCACTAAATCTTTATTGGGTGTCTTCTCTGTTCAGGCAATGTGCTCATACCAGGTATACAGTGGTAAGCTAGATAAACATGGTCCCTTGCAAAGTTTAAGACCAAGGCTGGTGAAAGTTGACAGAGATATGCAAATATGGAGGGTGGTGGGTCAGAGAAACAGCCTCATATACATCATTATACACACCGAATCCCAACCATGGCCTGCCTGATAAATCTTAACTCTAATATTCAGAACCATTCAAAACAGAATGGATTGCCATGGGTGCAGAAGCTTCCTTTTCCCTAGAATTGATCAAAGCATAATTTGATTGACTAAAGGTAGAGAACTCAAGCTTCAAATATGATTTTGGATGGAAAGGTCTCAGATAATCTTGACCTTTTCTTACTTTCAATGCCTGATGAACTCCTACCCATCCATTAGGAGCAGGCCCAGATGCCCTGTCCTCAGCCACATGTGTCCTGATGTCTCCCAGCAGTGTTTGTTATCCACACTCTGGGCTGCTGTAGTACCAGAGTCTGTTTACTATTCTTGCCCTACACTGTTTTCCAGCATTGCCTGGCACATAATTTTTGGATTACAAACCCATCTCTTCCACTAGGGAGAGGCTGCTGTTTTCATTTCCTGGTGCTTTGTTGGGCTCAACCTGCATTTGGAGAAGGCATGGATCCAAAGCTCCATTACAAAGCCAACCCAACTCCTTTCTATTCCCCAGTGGAACTATCCTCCAGGCAGTGTCCCCACCTGTCTTCAAACATGCCAAGCTCGATCTCACTCTCTACACCTGGCATAAGCCATTGTCCCTGCCTGGAATCAATCACCTTTTATTCGTTCAACAAATATTTTGTATGCCTACTGGGTGCCAGGTGCAGACAACACACAATCCCTCCTCTAGAGGGGAGGCAAAGTAAGCAGACAAATAAATAGACAACAGTATAATGAACAATGACATGAAAAGTTAAGCACAAGGTGCAGTGGGAGTTGGAAAACCCTAATCAGAGCAGGTGGCATCCAAATTGAGTCCTGGAGGAGCAGTAGGAGTTAGCCAGGTCAAGGCAGTGGGAAGAGAGCATTGGGTGCAAGCCCCTTCTCCTGTCTCCTCCCATGGAGACTTACCTCCTCCAGGACTCCAACCCTGGCCCTCCCCAACTCCTTCCATTCTGTCTCCACTGTACTCCTATGGCTCACGTTCTCTGCGGCTATGATTCCAGCAAGGGCTTGACTAAGCTGGTTGGCTGAGAATTCTCCAAGGGAGCTTGCTAATAACGAAAAATAAAATGCAGTTTCTGGATTTGTTCCCACATATTCTAATTCAATAGGAATCTGCGTTTTCCACAGGCTCCCCAGGTGATTCTGTTGTCCTGCCAAGCTTGGGAATCACTGCCAGACACCTTTTCTTTCAGCATATCCCACCTCAAGCCATGTTTATTTTCTAATGAGCTGTTAGTCCCATTTTCTCACCTCTACTGGGATCTTTGTGTTTTGAAACTAACAAAATTTGTCCTATCCACACTCAACACTGTTTCTAGTGCAGTCCTGTCATCAAAATAGGAATTCAATTAATACTTAAGTCAATGACAAATGTATATGCATAAGGGGCAGAAAGAATACAAAAAAATAGCCATTTGCCCTTCAAGACTAAAATTCATACTAAGTCTTTCAATAATTCTGATTCATGAAATGTATATAGGGCTTCTTAGTTATGCCTTCCTATATGTTATTGTAGTTGATCCAACAATCCCATGGGGTAGCAAGGGCTAGTAGCAGTAGTATTACAATTTTTAAATGAGCAAACTGAACCCAGATATATTAAACAGGATCAAAGCAAAATATTAAGCATCTAAAGAGCTTGCTCTTGCTTTTCTTCCCTACTCCATCACTTTCCCCCACCAAATGGCTCCCTCGTCTGTTTGCTCGTTGTTGGGGGGTTTTTGCTCACTGTTTTTGCTCATTTTCTGCTCATTCTTTTTTTGCTTGTTGTTGGTTTGTTTTATTTTTCTTTAGGAGGCACCAGGAACCAGAACCCGAGACACACACCCCCCATGTGGGAGGCAGGCACTCAGCTGCTTGAGCCACATCTGCTCCCTGCTCTTTATTTTTGCTTGTTGTTGGCTCACTGTCTACTCATTGTTTGTCTTCTTTAGGAAGCACCAGTAAGCAAACCCAGGATCTCCTATGTGGGAGGCGGGCGCGCAACTGCTTGAGCCACATCTGCTCCCCGCTGTATCACTTTTTAAAGGATCTTTTTAAAGGGTCTTTTTTAAAAGAAAGGAAATGTGTTGATTTTTAGTTTATATTAAGGTAAAAAAAGATTGGAGCTGGGGATAAATCTCATGTAAGGAATATGCTTGTCCATGAGATAGCCAGTGATGAATTTGCGGGTACCAGAGAATCATTTCAGCCTGGCCACAGGAAGATAAATGTTTGCACTTGGCAGGGGGAAAAAGGATGATGATGGCAGATAAAGGCTCAAGAGCCTCCAGAAGAGTTTGTCATTCCTTTCTATGGCATGATATCTGCAATGATTAATGGAAACTTTCTGCACAGTGATATTTAATCTCTGAGTTTGGGGAGTTACATTTAAACTCTCAAGCAATGGACAAAATTTCTCAACAAAGGTGAGACTTTGGGTCACAGGCCTTGGCTCATAGAGAATGTGCGGATGGAAGGAACTTGGATGGCACCAAAAGGTTACAGGAGAATGTGAGCAACCTTTTCCCCAAATTCAGGTATGCCTTTCACTCAGGGAAGATGGAGCCAGCCTGTTGATTCCCTGCAAAATATTCTCATCCTGGAACATGATGCCAGCATGAATTAGATGGCTCCAAACAGGGGTTTTCCGTTAAGTGGGAACAATATTTTGATCTGCTGGAAAAGGGATACTTCCAAGGAATCATCACAAGTTTGCTCAATCATTTTTATACAAAGAAATGTGACCCTGCCTGGGAACTGAGTCTGTCAGGGACACTGGGAGATGCAAACCCTTCTGTCAAATTAGCAAGGCTGGGACTGGGGACCTCTTCTCTTCTCCTTCATGGTTTCACCAAGCTTAAACCCATGTACCAGTTGCAGTCACAAAAGAAGCACACCTTTTTTCAAGCTGTCCAAGCTGGCCCCCACGCCATCTTTGACCCTTCCCCCTCACTCAGCATGGGTTGAACAATAACTTTCCCCCCTTTTTTTTTTCATTTCCATGGCTATAGTCCTTGTTTTTTGTTGTTCTTGTTGTTGTTTGTTTGTTTAAGCTTTTTTGTGTGTGAGGGGTGGAGAGGAGAGAACATTGTAACAACCTCCTGAACGGTGTTTCTCCTTCAGAATATTCTCTCTCTGGATCTTCCCCTACCTTCTTGCCGGAGGGTCATCCTTCTAAAGCAGACATGACCAAGTTGCTTCTCTATTTAAAATTCATTAAGGGCTTTCTGTTACTGGGGCATGGGTCGCATGGAAGAGAGCGAGAGGACCGCGCATGCTCTTCGAGTCTTTCATAACTGGAGCCCAGCCCCCCTGCTCAGCGTCGCCTACTCCATCTGCTTGCCTGCGCCCTCTCCTTCAAACACACGTGTACCCTCCAGGGCCGTCTCCCATTCACCGTTCCTCCACTCCACATCATGCTTTTCCATGCTTCCAGGCCTTTATCCCCAATGCTCTTTTGCCAGCCTTCCCTCTCGCCCTTTCCACTCCTACCCCACTTCCCAAATCCCGCTTTATTTCTCAAGGGCCACCTCAAGCATTTCTCTTCTGCGAAGCCTGCTCAGAGCCCCCCAGCCCCAGCCCACCCCTATTATGGCTACTTGCTTCTTTCTCTCCTGCTCACATAGCACTCTGTTAATATTCCTGTCTTGGAAGTAGCATATTGTTGCATGTTCTGTAGTTACTGGTGAATGTGGATACTTTCCCTTCACAAGATACCCGAGGAGAGTTAATTTGCTTTTCATCTTTGTTTTCCCAGCATTTAACATAGTATCTGTTACACAGTAGGCACTACATGATTGTTTAAATAAGTGATGGTGGAACTGCATCTAACTGAATCGAAAAAATACTGATTTAAAGTGAAAGCAAATTTGTACCACTGAATGTGTCTTTGTCATTGCTTTAATCTATGGTTTAAGTAACCTCACTCTCTCAAGGTCAGTTTAAGCACAAAAGAGGAAATCATAATCTTGTTATGCAGAAATAACCAGATTTTGCATTTTGGCACACATCCTTTCAGTATTTTATTTGCATCTTTACAAATATTTATGTAAATTAATATACATATAATTTTTAAAATTTGAAACAGGATACCTATACAGAAAAGTGAAGAAAAAGATGCAAATGTATAATAAAATGAATGGAAGGTAAACTATCCATGTCAAGAAATTGAACACTAGCCTGTAGCCCAGAAGTCGTGTTCATGCCTTACAAATGGATCAAAAATCAAAATTTGCAGAACGGGTTACACTATAGCTAAACTCGACCAAATCATGATACATGACACAAGCTATCTCAGTGCAAATTGTTTTTTAGTGTTGTTATTTTGTTTTGTTTTTGTTTCTTGAGGTACCAGGGCTGGGCATTGAACCTGGGACCTCGTATGTGGGAAGCCGGGGCTCAACCACGAAGCCACATCGGCTCCCAAATTGTTTTTCACACCAGTTCCTTCAGACCCATATTTTCCTAGATAAAAATCACAGCCATAGAAACTCAGCACAGTATCAACTGTTCCAAAGAGCACTGCTTTAACAACAGTTAAACAGTCATAACTGCCTGACTATGCTTATTAACTTCTGCCCTAAATCTACCCTATATCCACCCTATGACTAGCTTGATCCACTCAGCTACCTTTACCCTTTCTCAACCCCTCTGTGGAGGCAAGAGCAGGTCTCTTCTCAGTCGCAGCTCCCTTCCTCTACCCTAAAGGGAACCTGATTTTCATGGCTATCACTGCCTTGCTCTTCTTTATTCTTGTATCACGTGTGCCTCCCTTGCAATGGGGGTAGGGGGAAGAGAGGACACAACTGAGGTCTGGCTACAAGATCATAAGTAGCAGTAACATGAGCCATCTCCAAGGCTGACCCATAAAAACCTTCCATATGTGATTGCACATGCTCTTCCCCCAAGCCGGTGACTGTGAAATGGGGGTCGAATCCAGAAAGTCTAACCCTAGAACCTTGTTCTCAGCCACCATGCTATGCTGCCACCCTAGGAATATGTGGACCAAATTTAAGTGCATAAAAGCACAGAAAAAGGAAGATGTTTGAAGCAGGGTGGTTATATTCACTGCATTTAAGAAATGCAAATAAATATCTCAGGCCATGTTGAATTACTTTCAATGACTGGACTATGATTCTCTATCTGTTACACCACTATGAGATTGAACCACATGTATAATAGTTTATTATTATTCATAAAAGAATGACAAGTCATTCAACGAATTTTAGTGAAAAACCGCTAAATGTGTCAGGGCCTGGGCTTGTCGCTGGGGAAACAAAGTTGAATAAGACACAGGCCCTGCCATGAAGGTGGGCAAATACTAGTGCAAGGGACAGAGACATGACCAACTAAATGCACTAGAGTGGGTGTGTGCTCTTGTGGGAGCCTAAGAGGAGCTAACTCCGAGGAAGTGGGAAGGACTGGAAATGCATGTGAGAGGTGGATGGGGTGGGTGGCAGTGCTGGTGACAAGTTTTAAGAAGAGTAATGTGAGACAGAAGAGAGGACAGGGTGGAAGGTAAGACCCCTAAAGTGAATCACAAAGAAAAAAAAGTTTTGGCTTGGAAAAAGGGGGGAGAGGTGCAGAGATGAGAAAAGTCTTCCTGCCAAAGAGAACAATACATAAAGACTCAGGCCAAGAGAAAGGGTAGTGCACTGTACAATCTGCAAGTACAGAAGAAGACCTTTGCTTAACCAACCCATCGGTTTAACCGGCCCTCTCTATTCCCTGTAAATTACCACTGGCTAATGCCCTTGGGCCACAGATGCCCCTGGCTGGGAGGCTGCTCTCTAGTGTGCCATTTTCTGCTGCCCCTGCTACCTGAATTGTGCACATACCAAGGTTCATTTTTGTTTATATCTAAATCTGTTCATTACCCATTATTGTAATTACATAATTTATTTAAATTGTGGGTAAAATTATGAACTTGCAGCATGCAAAGGAAGAGAGTTGCTTCTATGGAAACTATGTTAAATACATTGGAAACACGTGACAAAGGTGTGGAAAAGACAAGTTTAAGAGATACAGGAATAAATCATGAACATCCAGAAGGAAGATAAACTCAGATTAATTGATTTGCAAGTTTCCTTAGGTTCTTACTCTAAAGGAACCAATACTGGAACTCATGGACAATGCAATATAGGTATGGCTTGTGCAAGAAAGATAATCTGTAAGTCCAGTTAGTGGCACATGATCAAAGAAAAGGAGACTCTGAGTTCCCCTCACGGGTGAGGTGAAGGCAGAGCGACCTCTGGGCAGCTGCCCAGCATTGCAGGAATCAGCATCATGCCAGTGGGGACACCCCTAAACAGCCTTCCTGCACCTGCATCCCCTCTGGCTGCTTTCATTTCCTGGGTCTGACATTCCCTCATCTCCGCCTGCACAGGACCTGGCTGTCAGCCATGCTGAGAGTGCCCTGGCTTCTCACTATTTCTGGCAGATGCACAACTTTTTAGTTAATTCTCACAGCAACACTGTGAGGGCTCATCATGCTGAATTCAAACTGAAGCTCAGACCAGATCATCTTAACAGGTCTTTCTAGTCATAAATGTTCCATGTAAATGAGCTGTGTGTTGAAGATGCATTGCTCATCCTTAAGGAAATTTTTGAACTGTCAGCCAGTTTAATGACAGAATAGGTATGTATAAATAATAATTAGGAGGAGGGAGAAGATAATACCTAATATTTCTTGAGCATTTATTGAGTGCCCAAGTGTGCTAAAAAGCATGTTTTATCTCGTTTAATCTCCAAAAAAAATTCTCTGAGAAAAGTGCTATCCTAACTCCCATTTTATAGATGAAAAAAACTGAGGCTTAGAGAAGTTAAGGGCCCAGGTTGGTGTAATACTGCCCCTTCCCTGACTCATCAGAATGTCTAAATCAAGGAACTGGATGCCTCTCTTAAGTCATGTTTCAATGATTTCCTATTCTTTGCTTCTTGTGTCTTGAAAGCTCACTCTGAATATGAGGGTCCTGATGGGTTATAAATAAGCCTTGAAGCTTGCCACCTGGGTCAAATGGCTTGTCATCATTCTCCTCTCCCCTCCAGCATCCCAGGGCTTTGCCATATGCCACCCAGCAAAGGAGCAAAGATCACTCTCTCCCTTGGAGAGAAACCCCAGTCAGAGAAGAAACAGGCAACATCATTCTGCCCAAACCACTCTGCAGAGAGCCCATTATCCATTCAAGCTGAGAGCCACATAAGCAGAGGCCTGGCAGACATGCTTCATCCACCAGAACAATCATGCCAGGAGATGCAGAATGGAGAAACATGAGCGCTATTCTCCTGGGACCCAAACCCATCACTAGCCAGAGATAGTTTAAGGCTGGAGGAATAAGAGTTATGAAATAAACTCAGGGGGACCATGATCATACTCAAATCCAACCCTGTTGTTTTGCAGATGGGAAAGATCCCTTACCTGTTGAGTGCATATCCAACTTTAGATCTCAGCTTTAGACACTACTTCCTTCAGGAAGCCCTCTGTGACTGTCCCCCAAATGGGACAGGCTTTCCCGATGTGACCACCCCTAGTCACTGCACTCTCCCTTTCTGTCTGCATGCCAACCTCCCCATTGGACTTGAATTTCTTCATGTCTCTTTGTCCTGCTCATAGCCATAGCTCTAGCACCTTGGAAAGTGCCTGGAATTTGCCAGTCATCCAATAAATACTTATTGAATGATGGGGAATCAACCTGTTCAAACCACCCAGCGAAGCTTGGATGCAGGACTCGAGGTGAGCCTGAGTAGCAGCCTCCCTTCTCCACACACCCTCAGGGCTACTCATGCCCTCCTTCACTCTGCCCAGAGATCCCAAGGTGTCCCAGCCAGACCAAGTAGCCATGCAGGATGACACGCCCTTCTCCAGACCTGCTTCCCCACTCTCCACCCCTGAGATGCCCTCGGTCCATATCTCACAGCCTCGCAGAGTGTATTCCAAGAAATCTATCCCCAGAGGAGTCTCCATAACTGAAAACAACTAAAATGCTGCTCTCCAGGAGTATTTCTAAGAAAACAGAAAATCTATCGTGACATGATGCTGTCATCCATCTTTAACTATGCTCTTTAGTTCTTTAGTCTTCATTGGTTTTTTGTGACCTTAGAGGTTTTGAAGAGTCAATGATTTTGTAGAATCAGTTCAGGTTTCTCTGATGTTTCCTCATCACTGTAGTCAGAATGTACATTTTGGTTTTTTTGGTCGAGATTACCAAAGGAGTGATGTTTGTCCTTCTCAGCAGATCGCTTTCAGGAAACACGTGTTGCTGGCGATTATGTAACTTTGGAATTTATCATGATGTGTTTGTTTTCACATCCCTCAGCCCAGGGCAGGCTATTCACCCCCATGGGGCAGCTGCAGCATGGTATCGTGCTGTCCAGAGCAGAGAAATGAGGGCTGTGGGCTCTGTCCATACTCAAGGGCCAGAACTGTGAGCCCAGAGAATGTCGGTCACCGGAGAGGCTGCAGCAGCTTCCCGAATGTGCTCTCCCTACTTGAATGTGCTCTCCCTACTTGAATGTGCTTTCCCCATGTATATCTTTGCAGACTATGCACATCTCTTCAATCTTGATAAGAAAACTGAGAGGGATGGAAGCGGGAGTGGCTCAGTCAATAGAGCCCCCGTTTACCATATGGGAGGCCCCGGGTTCGCTTCCCGGGGCCTCCTTGTGAGGGCAAGCTGGCCCGCGCAGTGCGAGGGGCTGATGCAGCGGGACCTCACAGCAAGGGGAAGATAAGCAGACACGGAGAAGACACACAGCGAATGGACACAGCAAGCACAAGCAGCAAGGGGGGGAATAAAAAGGGAATAAATAAATAAATAAATAAATAAATAAATAAATAAATAAATAAATAAATAAAATCTTTAAAACAAAAACAAACAAACAAACAAAAAAAAAAAACTGAGGGGTAGACAGGCCAAGAATCTTTATTCAACCTTCACACACTTCACCTGAGTAAGCCAAAGGCAGAGACCCAGATTGGGCTGTTTGAGGGTGAGTAAAAATCAGCTGTTTTCAGTCTTAAGGATGCAGCAGGATCACCCATGGAGCTTATTAAAAATGTGGATTCCCAGGTCCCAATCCCAAAATGTCTAATGCTAGAGGGAGGTCCAGGGACCTATGTGTGTAATACACACCAAAGGTGATTCTTGCACAGATGATGCAGAAACACACAGATATAGCAGTGGCTGCTAGGAGAAGCTGCTGAGAAACGCCATGGGGAGTTTGTCTGTTATTATTTCAGGGGTGCCACTTTCCAAAAATGTGCCCGGGAGTGTTTAGGGCACTCAAAACAAGGAGTGGGTCATTGACCTGTACTTCACACATCAACCCCAAAACGGCCCTGCAAGTAGTAGCAGGTATTTCGCTGAGCTTCAGGTCACTTTCATGACTTTGGGTTGAAACTACTCTCATTAACTCCTGAACCCCTTGCTTGTGTACTGTGCAAGCCTCCATGGCCACAGCAGAATCCCCTGGGTCAGAAAGGAGAGCCAAAGACCCCAATGGAAACCACTTTTTCTTCCTTGTGTCACCTTTGCAATGTCAGCTTCCCAGCCCCAGTCCCATCTGCTATAGACACTGTCTATTTAATGCACTTGACAAAGTGCTATCTATTTAATGCACTTGAAAAAGTGCTATCCATTTAATG
>JAQZBX010054534.1:0-18622 GCA_029593785.1 Cabassous unicinctus
GAGCTGAGGCCATCAACTGAGAGCTAGCATTGAACAGTATAAACATTTGCCAGAAATATTCAATCCAGTCAAGTCTTCACAAATAAGAAATTTGAAATTAGAATACTATCTGTGTGTTAAGCCACTGGAATTTGGTCTCTTCTTTTATGCAATTTTGTATATCCAGAACTTTTATTTGTTATTTCACTTTATATAGAGATCAAAAGGAACTGAGCTAGAGATACTCATGCATACAAGGGTGGTGATTATTTGGCTAGTTTTTCAGGTAACTGAGAGGAACAGTTTTGGATTATCATTTTTAAAAAGGTAAATAATTGTGTCTCATTTTACTATCAGTCAGGGCATTTCCACTGCAGAAGTGTTGAACATGGGGTGCACAGGATGTTCAACTTATAGAATGCAGCTGTCATTGTTGATATCATGAGACCTTGCATGGTTTGTCATTGAGAGATCAGCTATGGCATCAGGGATATGGCCATGCATGAGCTACAAGATAGGATTGCAAGGCTTGGTGCATCCTCCTGGTCAGCATATTTTAAAATAACAAGAACATGTAACATAGGTAGGATAGGGGCAATCAAACTTACTTTAGATTTTTTCTCAGGTGGATGTCTAAGTATTTTTCTTTTATCTGACTCTTGAATGATTTCTGATTGTTCCAGGTGAGGCCAAAGCATATGAGGTAATTCAGTATTGATACCATCCTCCATTTATGTGATCCTCACTCATTATAATAAATTAATCTTCCTTAAGTGAGTACTTCCAGTGAATCATGGGAAATACTGTGAATTTCTGGTAATACCATACTCAGTACTTATATAAACCCTTTGAAAAGTGGTGTATATTGACATTTTCATGTTAGGAACTTTACAACAGAATTTTAGAAATACTTTAAAATATCACTCAACAAAGAGTTAACAATTGGACATGCCTTGGTTCCCTCATCTCAAGGGTCCTTTGCCCACCTACACTGCTGACCCTTCAATCATATATGTTGTCCATTCTAAGCCCCAATATGAATACAGCCATGGCAAAAACCAAGGATAAAACACAAGTAGAAAGTAGCTTTCAGAAACTGGGTAAAGGACTGTTTAATTTGCATATAACAAGAATTGATTCTACTTGTCTTCAGGGTATCCTGGCCCAGATGCATTGCAGAAGTAGAGTGAAGGACTGGTGAAGACTTTGCAGACCTTGCCTTCACCTGTGTTGTTAATGAATTCTCCATAATAACCAGACATTATAAATGTTAATTAATCTGCAAGCCCCCAGGGAAAATTCTGCAATAGATGAGTTATGGTTGCTACAGAGGATCATCGTGGAATAAAATCTATGCCCTTGTACCTAGGGCTACATCTCCACCATCTATGCCATATCCAAGATTGTTATTTCTCTAAAATTGAGTTTTGTGACTGCCCAGAATATGACTGTGTATTACTACATTAGATTAAAAGTGAGGGGAAGTCAATCTAGCCCAAGAACATTTTTCCCAGGAGGTTGACAGGAGAAGTCTCAGATTAAGGGGGTGATAAGACCTTCTAAGCAAAGGCCCAGTACCAGTAGCTGGTGCAATGGGGGTCTAGGAAGAGAATTCCAATAGTGGTTAGAGTTTGACCCTCTTCTGCTATTTCTCAAATGTCCCCAGGGACACTTCTTGCTCTGGTCTTTGTAGCTCTATATTCTCATATAATCAAGGTAGGCAAGGAAGGCAGAAATGACATGCTCTCTTTCCAGATGAAAAGGTATCTGTCACTAAGATATTTTCCACCTTGCTCCTATATGACCCATTTTTCTTCTTCAGAAACAGATCATCCAGCAATTCTCATCATCCCTGAGACTGGTATCACAAAAAGAAAAACCAGTGCAGTCTATATCTCTCTGTGTTGATCTTGTGATTTCTTTTCTCAGACATGTCCTCTCTGTCCACATATGAAGTTTCTTCTCAGAATCTGTGGTTTCCCCACTTGGATGAAAATCCTCAATGAACTTGTTACATAGTGATTCTAAGGAGCATTCCTGCCTCTGAATATCAGGTATTATCTTTCATGGCAGGTTTGTCCATCTTTCTCCATCTGTCCCAGAACATGCCTCACAGTATTGTATCTTCATGAGTTCTTAATTGCAATTCAAGTTCTTCATATCCACCTCAGTTGCCAACTTTAGAAATATTTAGTGCAGTAAAACTTTCTCCTGTGGAACTGAAAATCTGCATAACATCCTCATATGGATCCCCAAGTTTTCTCATCCTGAAGAGTTCATGCAATGTATTTCATGTTAAATAATCTGGGTAATGGTGTATATATAGATATGTGTGGCCTTAAAATTCCAGAGTAATTTTTTCTCAAGGGGATAATTGACAAAGTCTGGATGTCTGGAGACATTTTTGACAGTCACAAATGTAAGTTTGGTACACCTGCCAATAGTGAGTAGAGTGCATTAATGCCTCTAAACATTCCTACAATTGACAGGACAATCCCACAACAAGGAGTAATCTCCTCCCAAATACCAACGGTGCTGAGGTTTATGAACCTTGATATAAAACCTTAAATATGCTCCAAATTAATGGAAATGTGCAAGTGTAGAAGATGATGTTGGCTGTGGGAAATTCATCCCTGAACAAACCTGGAAAAGGAAATGTCAAACCCTGGGCAATGAAGCCCACTCCTTACACTGGTTTTCAAGCTGTGGCAGTTGGTTACCTGAGTCTGGACTTATGAGTGAATGGGTCACCCATGGCAGTAACCCAGTGAGTTGGAATAGTAGTCAGTGGTCTGCATGTAGTTTAGATGTTGGAGGTCAGCTTTGTCTGTGACTATCTTTAAGTTTCCTGGAGACAAGGATGGGCTGAAGCTGGTCTTTGACTCCTTCCATGCTGTGATGGAACAAGCTTAATGTAGTCATGCCCATTGTAGAAGTAAGAAATTCAAATAAAAGTGGTGTCATCTTTTGCCAGCAAGTCCAAAGCCCAGAAAGACACATTAGACAGGATTTCAAGGCTTGAGAGAAATCTGTGGCTGGAGGCTTTGTGATACTACCTGCATTGAGCAGTTGCCTTACACTCTTCAAATATCTGTGTGATGTCCACTTTCTCTCTGATTATTGGAGAGGAATTAAGCACTCCCTGAAATCTGGGAAAGTGTTCTCATCCTCTTCAAACACCATGGTATTGACCACATAATCCACAATCACTAGGCTGAAGTCCCCACTCTCTCTAATTCTCAAGGCAACAGCCCTTTTCTCTTGGCACTAAGATGTCTCTTCAGTTCAGATATTTACACCCATAGATTTGTCCTTCTTTTCTTTCTTCATTCCATCCTGCCTCTGTCACATTCTCACACTTAGTCCAGGGTGTCAGTGTCTTTGTTGACACACACATATATCAAATACCATGTTGATCTTCTGAGCCATATATCAGGGTCTAAACCATCATGCAAAAGTTTCTTCCACAAACCATTCCTGGATAACTCAATCCCCACTCTTGATTTTCCTTGTAATGGTTCATTTGATCCCTGTGTCACATACCTAATCACTTAACAATTCTTGGTTTCAGCCACACTTTATATGCCATCTCTAGGGAAATCTCTCTTGCTAGACTGAGAATTTTCCAAATCAATAATAGATGGTTCCTTTTTTCTTAATATCTCAGTCCTCAATGTCTTTCTTCTTATATTTTACTATAATGAGCAAGGAGAAACCAGGCAACATCTTCCATGATTTGCTTGGAAATTTACTAAATAAATATCCAAGTTTGTCATGCAAATATTCTCTCTTCCATCTAATAACAGAACAAAATTCTGCAAATTCCCTTGCTACTTTATAGCAAAGATTACCATTAACACAGTAATTATTTAATTCTAAATCCTCACCAGAATCACCTTTAAGATCCATATTTTTATCAAGTGTTTCTAAAAGATCTAAACTTTTAATATTAAGCATCCCCAAATTCTTCTGATATCTGCCCATTACTCATTTCCAAAGCCATTTCCACATCTTTAGCTATTTGTTACAGGAGCACACCAGTTACCAAAACTATAAATTGTCTCCTTTTACCAGGGCTGCAATAACAAATACCACAAGATGTTGGGCCTGCCAAACTGAAGATTATTTTCTTAGAATTCTGTAGACTTCAAGTCCAAAATCAAGACATCATGAGGGTCATGCTTCTCTGAATCTGCAGTTAGCTTGCTGGTAATATATATAAGATCATTTCTTTCCTTCTCTCTCTGAATCCTGATGGGTCCAAACAACCTCTGTTAATAAGGACTGCACTCATGTTGAATTAAGGCCCACCCTGACACAATTTAGTCTCACCTTAAATAATAATATCTTCAAAGAGCGTATTTACACATAGGTTTCCATCAGCCAGACCAGGAGTTAGGACTTCAATATGTTTAATTCTATAACAGCAGTTATTGAGCAAGGCATCTTTCTGAGATACATATAGAAACTGCACTCAACAACAGAATATACATTCTTCATATGCACTCAAGGAATGTTTCATGGGATATAGCATATGATATGCCATAACAGGTATCTCAATAAATTAAAAAATATATACATAATATAAAGTATGCTGGTCAAACATAAGGGGGTGAAATTAAAATTAAGTAACAAGGAAATTTGGAAAATTCACAGATATGTAGAAATTTAAAAGGCACTATAGATTAACCAATTAATCATAGAAGAAATCAAAAGGACAATAAATACATTGAGGTGATTAAAAAAGAAAAAGGTAACATACTAAATTGTGGATGTTGAGCTTAGAAGAAAATGTATGGCAGTAAAGGCCTACATGAAATAAATAAAGATCTCATAAAAACTAATATAACCCTGCTTCAGACATTGGAAAAATATGGGCAAACTAAATCTAAAATGAACAGAAGGAAGGGAATACTAAAAATTAGAGTGGGAATTAATGAAAAAGCAAATAGAAATACAATACAAATAAAACAATGATACCAAATCTGATTTTGTGAAAAGAACAAGGTCACCAAAATTCACAAACATTTCATTAAATTGACCAAAGGTACAAAAAAAGAGATGGAGTGAAGACACAAATTGTCTGAAAAAAGCAGGAGAGAGGAGGCATAACTACTGAATTTACAGAATTTTTTTAAAAAAATGGATATAAAGGAATCCCATGAACAAGAGAATTATAATAAATTATGTAACTTAGGTGAAGTGGATAAATTCCTGAAAAAATTGTGAACTACCATTATTGGCTCTGAGATAAAGAATGTGAATAGGCCGTTAACAGTAAGGTGATTCAATTTAGTAATAATCATAAAAGAACATATCCATAAAACACCATAAGTGAGACTGGGGTAGCAGTATAAAGGGCAGGTCATGAGTTTGACACCAGGAATTACTGAGATCCCCTTTCCAGACATAGGGAACATTCTTCACCCACTTCCCGCAATTCACAGGGAACAGTGCAGAGAGGCATCTTGGCATGACCTGACCTGGCTGTGATAAGGACTTTGGAAACCATTTTCTGTAGTCAATACAACATACAAGACTGCATTTCCTTTCATTCTGACCAAACTCTTTCTACTTGTGGGGAGAACAGTGATTTACAGCCCTTTAGACTAGAGGAAGATGTGTGTGTCCTCTGAGATAGTTTCCTTTGCAGGTCCTTAATAGTGTAATTGGTGATAAGTCCACACCAAAAATTGTACCCAGTGTCCACTTTGAGAAAAGAAAAGGTAAGAGACAGTGTATCACTGTGCATCAAGACCAAGAAATCATTATCTTCCTGCCTTCCCTGGGATCCTGAGGCAGGGGAGGGAGGAGCCCTGCTGGACAGTTCAGATTTGCCCCCAGGGAAAAAGACATGCAAATAAGGTCTCTACCTTGCTCATGAAAACAAGCACATCTCCTGTCCCTGCAGCTGCTGAAGAAGAGCCCAACTGTGCCTCTGCCCTTCCTCAGGGTCCACCACCATGGGTACTGTGCTGATCTGGGCTTACCTCCTCATCACTGTCACTCCCTCCTGTGTCAGGGTCAGCTGTGACTATTCTACCTGGGACTGTTCTGTTTTCTCTATGTATGCAGGTTTGCTGTGTGAATTCAGCTGGTGGAATCAAGTGCAGATGTGAGAAAGCCCAGGGGTTCTCTCAGCCTCTCCTGTAAAACCTCTGGATTCATCTTCACTTATTATGAAATGAACTGGAACTCCCAGGCTCCAGGGCACGAGCTGGAGTGGCTGTCAAGAGTGAGTCAACCAACTGGAAGTTCTCAGTGGTAGTCTCCATCAGCTCAAAGAGAGACTCACAATCACCAGGGACAATCTTATGATCACAGTCTCTTAAAATGACCAATGCAAAAGCAGGTGATTTTACATGGTCAGAAGCACAATGAGGGGAAGTCAAGGTGACCTCCACTGGGCTTGGAGAGAGTTTGGCTGCAGGGGCTGTTTGTAAACACCAAGGGGTGCTCAAGGCCAAGATCAGGGGCAAGTGCAGAGGGGCTGATTTTCCTCTTAGACCCTTGGGTTTCTTTTTCCTACACAGCAAACTCATCTACAGGATCCCTTCTGGTGTCTTGCTATGTAATTCCCTGATTTCTCTCATAATAATCAATCTTGAATGGGGCTTCAGTTCCGTTTTCAATCCTCAGATATTGTTTTACTTTGGTCCTTCAATATTTCAGGAGATTGTTGCTGTTTAGGGAGTCAGGTAATTTCAATCCAAATTCTAGTGCTGTGCAATGTTTTTTCTTTTTTCACCATTTTGGTCATGCCTAGTAAAGTGATTACCTCAACAGACTAATTAGTCTACAGTATCATGATATGTTCCCTTCTTGTCCTTTTTTCTGCCTTTCATGGATCTGAAACATGATTTTAATGGCTTGTACCCTCCACTTCTGCTTGGGGTTTTAAGTCTCTGACAGTTTCTCCACCACTCATTCTTTTGTCATAGCCAGGGCAGGAAGTATCATCCATGACCCTTTAATCTTCCTCATTCTCCATGCAGTGAAACATGTCCCTTAATCTCCTCTGTGTCTTATGAATCAGTTTTTCTCTACTTTCTCACAAGTCCAGTTCAGTTTTGGTGACTAATTTTGCTCCATAGAATGTGTTCACCCATCTGTGAACCATCTGCCCTCTGCCCCCTTTTTAGGGCCCTCCAGAAATGCCTCCCCCACCCCATCCACCTCCTGATTACAGGGGAAAGTTTCCTGCTGCTCACTCTAGCAGGACAAGGGACTAATTTCTACAGTTTATATTTTAAAATGCCTTAAAATTTCATCTAGAAAGTAAATTTTTATCATTGGTTAACTGCTCTTATTGTTTTAGGAAAACTCGATGTATTAATTCCAACAATATAGTACTGAGAATTACAAAAGTGAAGAATATTCGTGTCATTTGTAATTATATTTATTAATAGATCTTGAAGGAAAATAAGTGCTATTAGCATAAATGGGAAAATAATATATATTTTCAAAGAAATAATATTTTACATCCATATTGTGTATGGCAAGCTTAGCATTTATATTCTGTTGAAATGAAATATATTTAAATATGTGTCAGTTGACTAAGGATGGAATAGATAGACATACACATTGAAGAATATAATTTTGGAACCCTACCTCATACTGTAAATACAAATGATTTCAAATGGATCCAAAAGATAGAAAATTAATTGACAGTAGGTGTGTGTTGTGTGTGTTTGAGTGTGACTGAGAAGTTTTAAAATATAAACCTATTTCACATCATAGAATCTAAATTTTAACATGCTAAATAATCACATAATGTAAAGTAATTGGAAAATTATGGAAATATTTTGAATGGTAATATTATAATGCATAAGGAAGTTAGAAATATGGCATTAATAATGGGCACAATTCCTAAACTTGTTGGAAACATGTTGTGCAGTATAAAATGCAACTATGCAGTTTGCAGAGTAGCAGTAAAAAGTACTAAATTCATAATGTAGTCATGCTCAATGTTGGTCAAGGAAAGGCTAAGAATAGTAATAGTTTTCACCCATTGTATAAGAGAAATTAAAATATATAAAAAGCATTTCCATCTGTGGAGTTCAGAATTCTGTGCTTTGTATGTATTGCTAATGAAAAATATAATTGTCACCTTTGTGATAGTAATTTAAAAATATGTGTAAATTTAAATTCATAATTTTGGATGCAATAATAGAATTCCAAAAAATCTATTACATACGTTGAGGTGATTTTAATTTTTATGGTAGTGTTTTTATCTTATATTAAATTTTTGTTTGATTTCAACTAATGTTAGCTTTACACAAAAATTTCAAAGAAAACACAAATACCTTATCCCAGTTTCCACTAATGGTAACATATTACATAGACATATTACATAACCATAGTACATTTGTGCTAATTAAGAAATTAACATTGGTACATTTCTATTTCCTAAACTGCATATATTATTATAATTGAATCCTTTTCCACTAATATCCATTATAAATTATTTTTTATTAAAGCAATTGTAGGTTTACAGAAAAAAACATGCAAATAATACATAGTTCCCATATACCCCCTGTAGCCATCTGGCAATTTGATGTAATTATGAATTCCAAAAATATAATTAGATCATGCTTGTAAACTGATCTGTTAATCTGGGCATAATTAAGTTATAATTAGGGCATTGGGCCCCGCCCCTTGGTGGGTGGGGGAATCAAATATAAAAGGCAAGGCAAAGGACAGAGGAAGCATTTTTTCAGAAGCAGTTTTGATGCTGGAATTTTGATGTTGGAGAGAAGGCCCCAGGAGAAGAGAAGTAAGCCATTCACCTGATAGTCTACAGATGACCTTGTGGAGGAAACAGGAGCTAAGCCCAGAGAGAAATGCAGCCCCAGGAAGAGAGGAACCAAAGAAGCCTGAACTCTGGCAAACTTTGGTAGCTGTCTTGCTCCAACACGTGGCAATGGACTTTGGTGAGAGAAGAAACTTAGCACTTCATGGCCTGGTATCTGTGGATTTCTACCCCAAATAAATACCCATTATAAAGACCAACCCATTTTTGGTATTTCACATTAGCACCCCTTTGGCTGACTAATACACCCCCCTTAAACTCACACTTTTCCTTATTATTAACATTTTGTGTTAGAGTGGTGACTTTCTTAAAATTGATGAAACAATATTATTATAATTATACTATTAACTATAGTTCATTCTTTACATATATAGGTTCATTTTTATTCTTCTGATATTTTTGGTGGTATTTATATGTATATTTAAAACACAAAACGTGAAATTTCCCATTTTTTCCAGTTTTAATTATTCAATTCAGTATTGTTATTTACATTCACAATATATTACCTCTATCAACACCACACATCTCAACCACACACACACATCCATCACCCCAAACAGAAATTCCATTACAATTAAGCATTATTTTCTCACTTCCCAACCCCACCCAGACCCTGGTAACCTGTAATAAAGTTTCTTTGTTTGTTTTTAATTCAACAATTTGGATAGTCTAAATATTTTATATAACTGAAATCATACAATATTTGCTATTCTAGTTTGGCCTACTTCACACATAGTCTCTTCAAGTTTCATCTATGTTTTAGCATGTATCAGACCTTCATTCCTTTGTATAGCCTAAAAATATTGCATTTTATATATGATAAAATATGTATATATCATATTTTGATTACAAATTCATCTCTTGACATGTGGAATGTTTCTAGCTTTCAGCAATTGTGAATAATATCTTATGTATCACTGTGCAAATATCCATTTGAGTCCTTCTTTTCAATTCTTTTAGGTAATTATCTAAAATTGTGTTTGCCAGGTCATATCAAGTCTATCTTTTTTGTTTTACAAAGATCCAATGTAGGGCACCAAAATAGATTTAGTTATCATAACTCCTAATCACTTCTGGCCAGTGATAGTTTGTATATTATGTTGTTTTTCAGTGGGCTATTCTATAAATGACAGTAGGATCAAGGAGATTGAAAATTCTCTTCATATTATCCATGTCTGCCATTGTTAGCTTCCTACTTATTGAACAATTGCAGAGGGTGGAATGTTGATGTTTCTGACCATAGTGTCCATTTGTCTATTTCAACTTTCAATTTCATAAATTGGGATTTGGAGACCTGACCTTTTTATGACAATGTAGTATCAATCTTTATTACGATTAATTTTCATTTGGGGAACTCTACTTTGTCCAAATGTGATATTAAATTTTTCTTTTGGTCCATGTTTTCCTGGTAAATATGCATAAAAATTTTAGTTGTTACCCTTTAATGCATTTACAATTAAAGTTGCTTTCTTGTTAGCAGCATATAGTTAGAATAATTTTCCACTATATCATTTTTAAAAAATTTTCAGTTTGTCCAGTTTTCTATTGTTGTTATGAGAATAAGGAAAACATTTCTCAGATTTCTATGTAATCAAGCTGTGAAGTGTCTTTTCCTGTAAAAGCTGAAAACTGGAAACTTTCCAAGTATTCATCTAGAAGTGAATAGATACACACATTCTATTATGAGTAAACAATGGAAAACCACTCAGTATCAAAACCAATGAATGACTGGTTTTCACCCATTTGCACCGATTCAAATGAGTGCATATCGTTCTGAGAGATAGGAACTAAACAAATGTACATACTGTACAATACAATTTATATAAATTCTGGAAGATGCAGACTAAATAAAAATAATATCAGTAGATGTCTTCAGACAGAGTAGGAGGATGGAATGGTTTGGAGGAAGGAATTCAAGATGTACAAGAGGAAACTTTGGAGACTGATGGATTTGTTCACTATCTCAATTGCGGCTATGATTAATGGTTACACACATATGTCATTACTTACCAAACTGGAAACAATAAATGTATGCAGTTTATTGCATGTAAATTATACCTCGATAAGATTGTTGCAAATAAGCACATTAATGTACTTTTGCAGTAAAAGCAATTGATAGACAGGAAGTGGCACGTTAAATATCAGGGACTCCTACAAATTCATCTGCATGAACCCTGGTAATCTATATGATCTCTAAGTAAATACTACAATACAAATCACACCACAATAGAGACAGCTTTTCTGAAAACCTCACAGTCTGTCCTGGTTAAGGGAAGCACAGCCCCAGACACTGGGGTTCTTTCTCACCTGATCTGAGGTCTTGGGCACACTACACAAACCTTCTTTGGTTCTTTTGGAAATTTGACATTTAAAAAATGGAGGTAACATTGCTACCTACTTCACATGATTTATGGGATTTTGTAAAAAAAGAATATCATCATATTGATCATAATGATATTAAATTCTTTGTTTATATACGTTACTTCCAGGATCTGGATCACATCCTATGCTCATTCTAATAGTTTGTAGATTAAGATTGCTTTCTTCCTCTTTGAATTACCCTAAAACTTTTGTTGAAAGCTAAACCTATTGCATGAGATGGTAGTAATTGTATTATTTTGTTTCCTTTATTATTAGTTTTTTTATTTTAATTCATTTTTTCTGCTTTGATATAATCACACTCTACCTTCTTCTAGGTCTTTATTGTGGGGGCTCCATGGGTGTAATTGGGGCTGACTTGGATTTTACAGTTGCCATCTCTACCTGAGTTGATTTTTCTTTTGCCCTGGGCAACAAAATGTTAGTTTCCTCTAGTGACACCTTGTTTTTCTCTGCCTGTTTTGCTTAGGATCTTATATCAGTGCTGTCTGCAGAGAGAATTCCCTTCTTTAAGCTCTTTCAGCTCCTCTCTGCTTTTATTCTCTTTGTAATTTTACATCTCTGAAAGTGATGTTATACAGATTCTGATTTCCATGTTAAGTGTGCTTTTGTAAAAAATTAAATAAAATGATTGGTGTAAGAGTTTAGTTGAGCACAATGATATAATAAGAAATCACAATTTCCTGAATGCTATCATTGCCATCCAACTCCCCAGGACACTCATATCTTCCCAGGCCTTTGACCCCTCTGAAAACATCCAGCTCCAGACCTTGTTATATGGTACAAAGAAATGCAAACCAGGGCCCTCCCTCAGCATATTAAACAGCCCAGCCCTGACCCTGCAGCTCTAGGAGAGGAGTCCCAGTCCTGGGATTACCAGGTTTTTCTCATTCAGTGACAGTAACCAAATAGGATACACCATGCAGTTTGAGCTTAGCTGGGCTTTCATTATTGCAAGTTTAAAAAGAATTTTATTGAAAAAATAAAAATTCAGTATGTGAATGCATATGAGTGAGAGGAAGATTAACATTTTGTGACAGTTTTCTGGCCAGGATATCCTCTGCCTCAAAGTGTCCATTGTGGGGTGCAGATGGTGGAATCTGGGGGAGACTTGGGTAATGCCTGGAGGTGACTCTGAGACTCCCCTGGACATCCTAGGGGTTCAACTTCAGTAGCTAATGGATGGTTTGATTCCAACAGGGTCAAAGGAGGAGTCTGGAGTGATGGAATTAAGACATACTATGAGAAATCTATGAAGGACCAGTTCATCACCTCAAAAATTAATGCACAGAGCATGTTGTGTCTGCAGATGGACAGTCTGTGAGCCAAGGACATGGCCTTGTATACCTGAGTGAGTCAAAGTGATGGAAGGGAGTGTAAGCCCAGACTAAATCTCTGCCACACCCCCCCCAGAATGGCTTCCAGGGGTTACTCAAAACCCACAGTTCAAGGATGAAGGATCAAGTGCAGACAAAGCAAGGGATGGTGATTTTTGTTATCTGGAGTATCCTGTAAGGTCCTGTGTTTCCCCTTCTATGCCAAAGGATCAGTTTTTCTGACCAGTAATCAATATCCCTGTGGACAACTGGAAAGTACAGCTGCTGAGAGCATAATGACCAGCTTTTATACTCACAGGCTCTGTTGGAACCAAAGGAGACTGGCAAGGGGATGCAAATAATGGCCAACTACAACAGCCATACTGACCACAACTGTAGCTCAGCCATCAATGGCCAGGATGCCTGCTAGGGACAGTTTCAGCTTTCACTTATAGTCAACTACCTGTGTGCTCAAGACTAAAGTAGATATGCTGTTTGGCATCCACACTTGAGGGAAGAATGTAGGAGCCCAGTCTACAGTTCTCTGTAGGATCAGCAGGACTGACTGCAGGGGGCTCTCAGGAATACTGACCCCAAGGGCTAGGACCAGGGTAGGTGCAGGGAGAAGCCAGGCACATGCAGCACTGGGATAAGGATAAGGGACAGGTGATGGGAAGCTGGAGACCACCAAGCCAAGATACAGGTACAAGGCAGGTTTGATGGGAGCTCAGGATCATGGAATCCATGGATGTTAACCATGGTCAGGTGGAGCAAAATTTCTGGACCACTGAGACCAGGGTCCAGGACCAGGGACAGGTACAGGAGAGCTCAGCACAACTGAGTTTAGAGGACAGGACCTGGAGCAGGTGTGGGAGGAGATCAGAGCAATGAAGTCCAGCCTCCAGAGCCAAGGCAGGTGCAGGGGAGACTCAGCAGTATGAAGTCCAGGAGCCAGGATTGGATCAGTGCAAGGGGAGATCAGGAACACTGAGGCCAAGACCAGATGCTGTAAAACCTCAGGGCCATGGAGCCAAGTGGTCAGGAACAGGGATAAATGAAAGTCAGAAGCATTCATACCAGAGACCAGGATGAGGGGCAAGTGCAGGGGAGCTCAGGACCACCAATTCCAGGGCCAGAACTAGGGATAAGTGCTGGGGGCAACAGGAGCATGTAGGCTTGGTGACTGGACCAGAAGCATGTGCAAGGAGAGTGTAAGGGAGCTATATTTCACCATATGGATTTTCTTCTTATGACTTCTCTATTCATCTTGCATTAAGGATCAAGTAAACCTGGTTTTGACTCTGCTACATGGCTTAAGACAGAGGTTGAGTGAAATTTCATTAATGCACTTAAATTTGGGTAATTTATTTGATAAATAAAAGCTATACTGTTGTGTGAAACAAACAGTATACATAGAAGTTCACCCACATGAATTGATGTAACCAAATGCCAACCTCACAATCAATGCAACAAAGAGTGAGAAGTGAAAATATGCCACCCATGAAAGATGCACTTTGATATACAGCACAGTGTCCTAACATTTATAAAATTCACTCTACATGTGGATTTCATTTTCCTGCTGGCACCTCCCCTCACAGCACCTCCATGCATGAACTTCCTGAATTCCTCTTGCATCAGATCCTAACATTAGAAATGCCTTATAATGTTCTTCTGAATCCACAAATCTTGTCATAATCATGGTGATGTCAGTGTATTGGCTATTTTCTTTTCAGCTCATGTTACTGCCTCACCAACTTGGAACCAGGATAGAGATGAAGGTCTTACTAAATGTATTATTTAATCATTAACTAATATTATTGAATAGCCAGGTTGTAATATGCTGCTTTCATGTTATGTTCATGATATGATATTTAGAAAGACATATTCAGGGAAGAATGGATCAAAGTCAATCAATGTTCAGTTGAGTGGAGTTGACCTGCAACAGTAGCACAGGTGTGACATTGACACACCTTATGGGGCAGGACCAAGGCTATTGGTGCCTGAGCAATCATGGTGGCCAGAGGTGAGGGTGCATACAGGCCCTTTCTGGCACCCACAGGGGATTATACAACTAATAGGAGTAATGAAAATATGTAACTGCTCTGACAATTTTCTTAAATTTCACATATGAATTTACAACTGAGGAATGACATGAACAAATTAGAAAAAGTGGCACCAAACATCCTTTCCTCCACTGATAGTTTAAAAATCAAATAGAATCCATTATAATCAACATTGTCTGGGAATATATACATATCATATATTATATACATATTATATATTCTATGTATGAAATAGATAAGTACATAAACAGACACACACAAATACATATATATAATCCCTGGGAGTATGGGCAGAATGAACACATTCCCTGAGCCATTCTTGAATCTTTGGCCACATCTGACTCCCCATTCAACACTTTGCTTGCCTGGAAGTAAAGGAGACTAGGTTCAGTGAGGGGCATCCCAGGAAGAGGACCATGTTCTCTGAGGGCTCAGCCAGCATCCTTCTTCCAGGGTTCCCCTAAAACAAGGGCCTCTCCTCATTCCCTCTCATTTTACATACAAAGTTGCCTCCCAAATGCAAATTACCCCATTGGTGTACAGAGGAAACCAGAGCAAACATTTACTTAAATTCAAGTTCCTCCTCAGTCTGGAAAATATTTTCTAGGCCTCATGGACCTCCTCCACAAGAACATGAAACCCTTGTGGTTCTTCCTTTTTCTGGTGTCAGCTCACAGATATGAGTGACTCAGGATTCAGACATGAAGGTAATGGGAATGCTGTTTCTGAGCACAGGACTCACTGTGGTTCTCCTTGTCCTCATGTGTCCTGTCCCTGGTGCAGCTGCAGAATTCAGTCCCAGGACTGGTGAAGCCCTCACAGACTCTGTCACTCACCTGCAAAGACTCTGGATTCTCTTTAACTGACTATACTATGCATTGGATCCACAAAGCTAAAGGAAAGGGGCTGGAGTGGGTTGGTTGAGTGCATAGTGGTGGAAGCACAAACTATAACCCAACTCTTCAGTCTCGACTCAGCATCACCATGGACACATCCAAAAATGAAATTTATTTAAAATTGAGCAGCCTGAGAACAGAAGACACTGCCAAGTATTATTGTGCCAGATGCACAGTGAGGGGAAATCATTGTGAGCCCAGACATAAACTTCCCTGCAGGGCACAGGTGGCTGGACTGCAGGGGAAGCTGACAACCACCATGGGGTGATGAAGGTCAAACACCAAAGGCTGGTTCAGAAGGGGTGGGGAGGAATTTCCTGTCCTTGCCTTAGGTTCCCTCTTCTTGCTTCTCAACATATAACCCCCAGAGAGCAGCCATTGCATCTTTTCTAAGCAGTGCTATGATATACCCATGATTCCAACTCAGAACAATTTCTCTTAATGTTAATACATGTATGTTTAAATACATTCATACATATATAATCATATAAAATTTTATGTAAAATGTGGGAATCAGTCCTGTCTTGTGAATATGCTTGAAAATGTGAACAAAACTTACATTTTCCATCTCTGTGTAATTTCCCTCAATGTAACTCAAATTTCTGAGACTTCCCAGCAAATTAAACCACACACTCCATTATGTAGATGTCCTCATGTCCTCAACTGGAAGGAGGAGGAATGGGAAAGCCTGGCCCTCTCTAGGAGAAACATGCAAGTGCCTTACTTTGTTCTCTCCATCTCTTTTGGTATCAAAGTTCGGTTCCCTACTCTCATTAAGTCCCTTATATTATAGATTGTGATTCTATTACACAAAATACCATCATTGTATCAGTCACACAGCTTTTCAATATATAATAGATATATAAGATAAAAAGAACAGTTTTCCAGTCATCATTTTTTAATCCAAATAGCTTCCTGGATACATTTATATTTAATTCAAGCTTTTCTTTGATATTTTTATGTCTGTACCAATCACTCATTTTTCACTTATTCTTTTCCCCTAACATTGTCACATGTTCTCTATAAATATAATATTAAGCTCTCTCTAGTAGTTGTTTGTGAAGCAGGTCAGGTCATCAGACAGAACTTGTGATGCTCTAATCCTCCCCACACATCCACAGGCTTCCAAGGGCAGAGCTGACCTGAGGGTCCTGACAGGGAGACCAGACTTAATCAGTCTTGTGCTCAACCACATATTCCAGCACATTCTGGAAAGCAAAGCATGCCTCCAAATGCCTCCTCCCTGCTCTGGATCTCCTTGTGGGAAACACCTTTCTCTTCACTGTGATTTGTGTAAAAGAAAGAGAGCTCCTGTTCCCAGATGTGCAGGCCCCAGGATGCCTATAAGACCCAGTGCAGGGGCAGGGAAACACTTTCAGAACATGACAGTCTCCTGGAGCTTACCTGAGTACCTGTCTGTCTCTGAATACAAGATGCCAGGGGAGAGGCTGAGAGATTAGCAGGATGGACAGCCATGGGAATGTCTTCCAAGTGCCCCTGCCCCTCCATATGAGGCAATGCTTGGGCTGTCACATACTATAGCCCCTTCCTGGGGCTGGACATCTATTTTCCCAGATATTGATGACTAAGCTGCATTTTCTTTAGCTGACTATTTCAGAGAACTCCATCTGTGGGTTAAGGCTTTCATTCCACAGTGAATGGGGGAGGATTCTGGACATACATTCCATGATGAACTTTGTCTCCTTCCACTTCTTATTGGATCCCACCAGTGCCCATAGGCTAGTGGTTTCATTTGCTTTTCTCATGCAGTATAATTGTTTTGTTTTGTAGTGGAACTGAGGAGGTGGTTGTGGGTGCATTTCTACAATAGTTGCTGTCCTTCTCCGTAAACACCACTGAGAATGATTTGTTTTGTTTAGTTTTGTTCTTTGTATCTTTTTGGTATATTCAATGTAATTTTGGAGAAAAAGCCTGCAAGACAGTATGGATGTGGTCCCTGTGAGACTCACTCTAGCAACTTTATCACATAAAGTTTGTGACATATACTTTAGAAATTTATTAACAATTACTAGGTTAATCTTCTTACTAAATTGCGTGTGACCTGACAACACTGGCTCCACTGGGTTTTAGTTTGGGTGCTATATCTCTCTTTTAACACTTCACTGTCTTGCAATTTTAGGATTTTTCTTAGCTCTGTGGCATCAATTTTTTTCCATGTTGAGTACAGTTTGAAAATTTCAGGTTTTTCCAGATCTCTTATTTTTTGTTGTTGTTGTAAGAATAAGAGCAAAATTTTTCTCTGCTATCTATGTGGCCACAGTGAGTATTAGATTACACATAAATTGGAAATAACGAAAACACCAATCAGCAGGCTAAAAGATAAATTAGGCATATGAATATACTGAAATACTATTTACTGTTTAAATTAATAGACATCTGATACACAGTAGCATAAGAATGAATTATTATATCTATGCTGAGTAAAAGAATCTAAACAGATAAAAGTTCATAGAACGTGTTTCTTCCCAGGAGGAGCAGGGCATCAGCAGCTGTCACCATGACCCAGATGCTGTTTCTGAGGTTAAGTCCTGAGTGCATGTGATCAAGAGGTAGTGCTGCCTTCATTTGCTCCTCTGCCACACAAGGAATTATGGCACAGTCTTGGGTGTGGCCTCCTGAGGATATCTCTATTTGGTTCATGAGGCTGATTCCAAGCAAGGAGTGACAAACCTAGAGGACCTCAAACTCTTCCCAATATTCACCACTCACTTCCTAGAAGGGGTATTTCTTTCAGAGTGAGATTTTCACTTTCAACCCGCAATTTTAGAGTTCTCATAAAATACTTTGGCTGAATTCTTTTGAAAAGAGTTGGGAGCAGTTTAAACCTCAGAATTTCCTCACAAACTGTGGCATTGTGGGGAAGGGAATTGGCAGAAGAATGGTGGACTAGTGAAGACACAGTCTAGACTGAAGACAAGATAGTTTACAAGTGAGGAGTGGAGAATAAGACAGCTGAGTGGAGCTCTCTTGGGTTAGAAAAAACAGCCAGCACTGACTGTTCAAACTTTTATTAGATTGTATTGTAGAAATATATAGATCTCATGGTATAGCTTTAACAAATAGAGCAAAAGACAACAATCATTTATGTATACTAGTGAGGCATGGCCATTTGAAGAGAGGACCACCATCACAGCTCTCATGCCAGGATGACTGTGG
>JAQZBX010054535.1:0-18624 GCA_029593785.1 Cabassous unicinctus
TTTTCTGTTGCGGTTCTTCTTCTTTCTTTTCTCCTCTTAATTTTTTCCTTTCTTCCTATCTTTTATCTTCATTTATTTTTCTTTTTTTTTCTCCTTTTTAATTTATTTTTATATATGGTTTTAATTTTTATTTTCTTTCTTTTAATTTTTATTTCTTTTATATATATGTCTTTTTCTCTCATATAGTTTTGTTCTTTTATTTTTTCAGTTAAATGTGAAAAGAGAGATCTTGATTAATACATTACAGGTACTAGGCCCAGTGGATATATACAGAACATTACAACAAAAAACAGCAAAATATACATTCCTTTCAAGGGCTCAAGAATCATTCTCCAAGATAGACCACATGTTAAGTCATAGAACAATTCTCAACACATTTAGAAAGTTTGAAATGATACAAAGCCTTATCTCTTACTACAATGAAATGAAGCTGAAAATCTATAATGTGTGGAGAACTGGAAAATTCACAGCCATATGGGAATTAAACAACACACTCTTTAACATTCACTGGGTGAACGATGAAATTGCAAAAGAAATCTGGAAATATCTCAGGGCAAATGAAAATGAGAACACAACATATTAAAACATGGGATGCAGTGAAGGCAGTGCTAAGAGGGAGATATATGGCCTTAAATGCCTACTTTAAAAAAGAGAGTGCTAAAATAAAAGATGTAACTTCACATCTGCAGGAACTAGAAGAAGAACAGCAGTCTAATCCCAAAGAAAGAATAAGGAGAGAAATAACAAAAATTAGAGCCAAATTAAGTGAAATTTTGAATAAAAATACAACAGCCAGAACTAACAAAACCAAAGAGTTTATTTTGAAAAGAAGAATAAAATTGACAAACCCTTAGCAAGACTAAAAAAGAAATAAGAAAGAAAATGCAAATAAATAAAATCACTAATGAGAGTATATCACCACTGACCCCAAAGAAAGAATAAATATCATTAAAGCATACTCTGAAAAACTGTATGTAAAAAAGTGGACAATTTAGATTAGATGAGTGAATTTCTTGAATCACATGAGTTACCTCCACTGTTGAAAGAAGAAAGAGAAGACATCAACAGACCAATCATAATTAATGAGATTAATTGAATGAACAAAACCCTTAAAAACCGAAAGAATCCCAGGACTTGATGGCATCACAGGTGAATTCCACCAATCATTCTGAAAAGAACTAACACCAGTCCTTTGCAAATTCTTCCAAAAAACTGAAGAGGAGGAAACATTACCTAATTCATTCTATGATGCCACCATCACCCTAATACCATATAAAGACACTACCAAAAAGAGAAAATTACAGACCAATTTCTCTCATGAATTTAGATGCAGAAATTCTTGCAAATTGAATCCAACAACACATCAAATGATCAAGTAGGTGTTATCCCAGATATTCAAGGATGTTTCAAAGTAAGAAAATCAATTAGTATAATATGTCACATTAACAGACCAAAGGAGAAAATTGCCTATCATATCTAATGACTCAGAAAAGGTATTCAACAAAATTAAGCATAATTTCATGATAAAAAAAACACTTTGAATGATAATAATACAAGGAAATTTATTCAACATGTTAAAGGGCATATATGAAAAACCCATAGCTAACATCATACTAAATGGTGAAAGGCTAAAGACTTTCCTCTAAGATCTGGAATAAGACAAGGATGTCCAATGTCAATATTTTTATTCAACACTGTGTAAAAATTCTTGTTAAAGCACTTAGGCATGAAAAAGAAAAACAATGCTTCTAAATTGAAAAGGAAGAAGTAAAATTTTCACTATTTGTAAGTGACAGGATCCTATATATAGAAAGTTCTAAAAAAAATTCTACCAAAACTACTATAGCTGATAAATGAGTTGAATAAAGTGACAGGATATAAAAACAACATGCAACAGTCAGCAGTGTTACTTTACACTAACAATGAGCAATCTGAAGAGGAATTCAAGAAAAACTTCCATTTACAATAGCAACTAAAAGAATTAAATTTCTAGTAATAAAATTAACTAAAGATGTAAAGAACTTGTTCTAAAGAATTACACAACATTGTTAAAAGAAATAAAAAATCTAAGTAAATGGAAGTATATTCTATTTTCAATGGATTGAAAGAGTATAAACATCATTAAGATGCCAAATCTACCTAAATTGATTTACAGATTCCATGTAATCCCAATAAAATTCCAACAGCATTTTTACGAGAATAGAAAAGCCAATTATCAAGTTTATTTGAAAGGGTAATGGGCCCCAAAGAGCCGAAAATATCTTGAAAAAGAAAAATGAAGTTGGAGGTCTCACAATACCTGACTTTACAATATTCTTCAAAGCTACAGTGGTCAAAACTGCATGGTATTGGCACAAGGAGAGAAATATTGATCAATGGAACCAAATAGAGAGGTCAGAAATATACCCACACATCTATGGCCAACTAATATTCAACAAGGCTGCCATGCCATTTTGAACAGAATAGTTCCTTTAACAAATGGTTCTGGTAGAACTGGATATCCATATCCAAAAGAGTGAAAGAGGATTCCTATATCACACCCTCTAAAAATGTTAACTCAAGCTGGATAAAATACCAAAATATAATAGCCATGACCATAAAGCCCCTAGAAGATAACGTAGGAAGCATCTAGATGACTTTGTGGTAGGCAGCAGTTTCATGAACATTAAACCTAAGGTGCAAGCAGTGAAAGAAATATTTATACATGCGATCTCTTCAAAATTAAAAATTATTGTGATTCAAAGGATTCTGTCAAGAAAGTTAAAAGGCAACCTACTCAATGGGAGAAAATATTTGGGAACCACATATCCAAAAAGGGAATATATAAAGAAATCCTACAACTTAATAAAAAGGCAAAACAAAAAAGCTTCATTTTAAAATGGGCAAGAGACTTGATCAGACACTTTTCCAAAGAGGAAACTTGGATGGTTAAAAATCACATGAAAAGATGCTCAACATCACTAGTTATTAGGGAAATGCAAATCAAATTTACAATGAGATATCATTTCACATCTACTAGACTGGCTGCTATTAAAAGAAAAAAAACATAAACCTACAAGTGTTGGAGAGGATGTGGAGAAATAACACTCATTCACTGCTAGTTCTAATGTAGAATTGTGCAGCCACTGTGGAGAGCATTTTGGTGGTTCCTCAGGAAGTTCTGGCAATCCCACTATTAGATATATACTTAAAAGAGTTGAAAGCAGGTATACAAACAGATATGTGTACACCAATGTTCATAGCAACATTATGCACATATGCCAAAAGATGGAAGCAACCCAGGTGTCCATGAACTGATGAATGGATAAACAAAATGTGGTATATACATAAGAAGGAATATTATTCAGCTGTAAGAAGGAATGAAGTTTTGACACATATGACCAACATGGATGAATCTTGAAGGCCTTCTGTTGAGTGAAAAAGGGCATACTAAAAAGGACAAATTTTGCATGATCTCACTGTGAACAAAGGATAGTGAGCAGACACATAGAGGTAGAGTCTGGAAAATAGGTTACCAGGAGAAAGAAAGGAAGTAGAGATGTATGAGCTGATGCATAAAGTGGGCAGAATTTACAATTAGCTTGATTGTAACAATTTGCAAATGGACATCAGTTATGGTGGCACAGCAACATGATTGTAATTAACAGTTCTGAAATGTTAATGTGAATGTGATTGAAAGGAAAGTTTGACACACCCACGAGGCTAGAAAGAAAGCTAAAGGGTAAAATGGGATACTGTATAACTCAGTGAATTCTGAGTCAAGGACTGTAGTTAATAATACAAATAGAATGTTATTTCAGGATCTATAACAAAGTACTATCACTAGTTCAAGATGCTGATAGTGGAGTGATATATAGGGAAAATGAACATGAAACAAAATTCTATGGGGTATGAATGGGTTTGTGTTGTCATACCTAGGTTTTCTCAATAGATAGAAACCCACACAATAACTAACAAAATATTAAAATTCCATGGTGAGGAAGCTCTGTTAATTTCTCAAATAAAATGACAAAAATCTCTTGTATATATAAGCCAAACCTAGGAAAATAAAAGAGGCCTACATGCAGCCCTTGATATTAAGGCTTGAACTTATGAACTTTACTCCTATAAAAAATGAAACAGCCTAATGATAATTAATGCTTAAGAGTTACTTCCTGAAAACCTCTTTGTTACACAAATATGGCCACTTTCTGATAGCCAAATTCAACAAATAAACACACTAACTTTCCTCCAACATGGTACATGATTCCTGGAGATGAACCTCCCTGGTACTGAGGAATTATTACCAAGCATTAATCAGTGATGTATTTTGTTAAAGACTTTGACCAAAATGGGGAAACATACAATAAATAAAAAAAAGAGTTTTTATATCAAGAGATTTCAAAGTGAGTCAGGAGATCATTCTCGAGGTTATATTCTGCACGGCTAAGACAGATTTCACTAACAGCCACAGTAATCGAGTGCTCCTGAGGGTTCTAGGAATGTCTAGACACCAGAAGAGAGGTACAAAGACTACTGAAATCAACCCCCGTTCAATGGACCTTATTTGGGAATATACGATAAGCTATTTTCCAAATATAACATAGTTATACTCACTTATAATTCCCCTAATCATGCTTCTTTTACTCCTTTTATTTGAATCTATAATTCCCAATATATCCATTAAATATATCTCTCAGGCCTTAAATCTTTTGGATTGTTCAAATGCTAGTTGAGCACTGAATCCCTGCAGAGTAGTGGCCAAATCCTATTCTCCAGTTCTTCTCTCTTGCCCTGGACAACTACCAAAATGATGATGATGGACAAGTCCCATCACACACAAAAAAGGAGAATTTGCAACTACAAGCAAAACACTTCCTTCCATCTGCCCCATAATATCTAAGTCCCCTCTCAGCCTCAAGAAGTCAGAATGGACATTCCCAAGTTCCTCAAGATTGAAGAGTGAACAAACATTAAGGGAGAGTGTAACCATAGACCAAAGAGATTTACAGTTATTATAGTTACTATCTCATGTTAATGAAAGAACTTGTAAAATTGATATAAAATCTGGTTGCCAGGGGTTCAGTAGGGAGGGGGAGGAATGAATGGGTGGTAAACACGACATATTTGTGTTTGTGATATTTTTCTGTATGCCACTGTAATGATGGATATGTGACATGCGTTTATCAAGACCTATGGAACTACACAGCACAAAGTGTAAACCATAATGTAAACAATAGCTTTGGTTCATAGCAGTGTTTCAATATTGGTTCATCAAGTGTAACAAAGTACTACACTAATTTAAGATGTTAATAATATGAGAAACTGTGTGTGTGAGTGTGTCGGTGGTTTATATGAGAATTCCCTATATATTTGGTGTAATTTTTCTGTAAATGTAAATCTAAAACTTCCTTCAAAATAAAGTTTATTATGAAAATGCTCTTATAATTCAAAATTAAAAGGCTAATAATACTCTTTATAGAACTTCTGGTAAGATGGAGGATTGGAGAGATGCAAGAGTCACTTTTCTCCCAGGACAGGCAGAATAATGGAAAAAATGTTCTAGGCACTGGAAGAAGGCTAGACATCACCCAGAAGACAGAGGTTCAAAGGAATAGAATCTTGATGGGAAAATTCTCAAACATATTCTGTCTGGTATTGACTTGAGATGGCTGCCAAAATGCATGATCTGCTTGTAGTGCATGCAAGGAAATTAAAAGAAAATTAAAAGTAAATAAATGAGAGGCTTTTTCAGGCCTTTACTGCCTCCCTCCCCAAGGCCATTGGAAATGGGACTGCAACTCATTACTGGGAATATGGCTCATATTTGAGCAACTAAACAAGGATGATCCTAAAGAACAAGAACAGGTTGAACCAAGAATCAAAGGCTGACAGTAACACACAGCATCCCACCAAGAAATCCCTAAGCAAGAGAGAGAAATTGAGCATCTGAGTAAACTCATCACCGTATTCAGATGACTAGACATCAGCAAAAATCACAAACCATACTAAGAAAATGGAAAATATGGCCCAAGCAAAGGAATATATCAAAGACCCAGATAAGACACAGGGTTTGAGGCAACAATCATCAAGTTCATGCAAATCTCCTGAATTAAATCAAGGAGTTGAAAAAATATGACTAAACAGATGAATGACATCAAGAGGATACAGGGCAAAGACAAAAAAAAATTGAAAACCTGAATAGAAAAATAACAGATATTATGGGAATGGGAGACAAATTAGGTGAAATCAAAAGCAACTTAGTGGCATAGAAAAGCAGGCTAAAATTTATAGAAGAATAAGTGAAGCAGAAGACAGAACAGCAGAAATTGAAGAGAGAGAAGAACAAAGAGAGAAAAGAATGGGAAAAATGAACAGAGGCTCAGAGAGTTGAAAGATAGTGCAAATTATAACAACATATAAGACATGGGAGTTCCAGAAGAAGAGAAGAGAAAAGGGGCAGAAGAGTATTTGAGGAAATAATGGCTGAAAGTTTCCCAACTTTTATGAAAGAAATGAATTTACATTTTCAAGAGGCACAACTTACCTCAATCAGAGTAAACCTGAATAGACACTTACTAGTCAGAATGTCAAATGCCAAAGAGAAAGAGAAAATTCTGAGAACAACAAGGGGGAAGAAAACCATCACATACAAGGGATGCCCACTAAGACTTAGTGAGGTTTGCTTATCAGAAATCATGGAGACAAGAAGACAGTGGAAGGATAAAATTAGGAAAGAGACAGAAAAATTGCCAGCCAAGTATACTTTATCCAGCAAAATTGTCTTTCAAATATGAAAGTGAGTTTAAAATATCCACAAATAAACAAAAACTAAGAGAGTTCATAAAACAGAATGCACTTTTACAGAAAGTATTAAAGGGAACCTTACAGCCTGAGAAAAATATGAGACTCTTGGAGGAGAGTGTAGAAGCCAAGAATTGCAGAAAACATAACCAAAAGTGTAACAAGAAAACAAAAATAAAACACAGCATATGAAAACCAAATAAGACCTAAAACGTCTTTGAAAACAAAATGAAAAATAGTGAGATACTGGGGAATGAGAAGGGGAAGGTGCCATGGTACAGACTGGACTTCAGATATTGCAGTGATGAAAAGCAAAAGGTCAAAAAAAGTTTTAAAACATTTTTCATTTTTTAATATCCCAATCTTTTATTTTTATTTTGGTTTTCATTTTTAAAATTTTTATGTATTTTGTATTTTACATTTAAATTTATCATTATTATTTCATTTTCCTATTAATTGCATTCAGCTATGGTAATGGCTTCATCTTTGAAGAAGCTTTAGATCACAGAAAGGTTACAATTTTGGTTAGGGGAGGATTGTTTGTGTGGGGTGTCAGGGATGGTGGATGAATGGCAGGAAGTTCAGATGAGCATAAATATAAGGTATATAAAAATTTTCAAATGTTCACAGGGCATTGTCACAGTGGGTGGAGAATCACTCAATAAATGAGAGAATATTGAATTTCCATCCTGGAGAGCTCTGCCACATTCTCTAAGGGAGCAGTAACAGTCCCCCAAGTGCAGGGGCAGTGACCGGCAAAGGAGGATGATCCACTGATGGAGCCTTGATATTGACTAACCTTATGAGTCTTTGTTCTTGAAATTGAAACTTAGCCTATTGTTATGGGGTGCCTAAGTGTTGCCTTCTGAGAGTCTCCTTGTTGCTCAAATGTGGCCTCTCTCTAAACAAAACTCAGCATATGAATGCATTACCTTCCTCCCAGCATGGGACATGACTCCTGGGGATGAGTCTCCCTGGCACCGAGGTATTGATACCAAGTGCCAACTGACGATGTGAATGGAAAAAGACATTGAATAAAAGGGGGAAAAGGTAAAGACAAATGAGTTTATATGGCTAAGTGACTTCAAAATGAGTCAGGAGGTCATCCCAGAGGTAATGCTTATGCATATCTCAGTAGGATCTCATAGATTTCCAAATTGGATATCACCCCAAATAGTGGGGCTCCTGAGGGCTCTGGAGACACCCAGGTCCTATGTCAGGGCAGATAGCTCCAGAGTTTGGTGCCTTGCCAGTGGGCCCTACTTTGGAGCTTGTGCTCCTGAGGGTGACAGAGTTAGATTCCATTATGTCTTTCCTTCACATGGCTCATCTGTCCCTTCTATTCAAACCTATACTTGGTACTGGAGTTTGTATGTGTATGCGCAGAGACTTGAGTCTTTGGGCTGTCCATGTGCTAGCTGGGCCTGGAACCTGGGTGGAGCCACAATTCTTACTCCACAGCTCACTGGACTCACCCAGGACAACTGGTAGGGAGATGATGATGGACAACGGCCATCCCAGGGATTGGAGAGAGTCTGCAGCTGCAGGTAGGATAATCCTGTCTATATTCCCCATGGGATATAAGACCCCTCTCAATTGAAGATGGAGTGGACATCAACATCCCAGACTCCTTAGCTTTGGAGGAAGAGTTATGGACTAGAGTGGACTTACTAGTATTCTACTATAGACATATTGTGATTCAAGCAACGGAAGAAATTACAACATTTTTGTGGAGCCAGTGGCTACTGGAGGCTCTGGGGGCAGGGAGCAGGAAAAACAGTGGTAATACAGGGGCTTTCTTGGGACTTGGGAATTGTCCTGATTGACATTGAAATGACAGATATAGGCCATTTTATATCATTATATAACATGCAGAACTGTGTGGGAGACAGTGTGGTCTACAATGTGAACTATGGTCCATGCTTTTTGGCAAAGCCCCAGGATGTGTTTATTAATTGCAATTAATGTGCCACACTAATGAAGGATGTTCATGTGGGAGGATGTGGGAGGTGTGGTGAGTGGCGCATATGGGAATTGCTATATTTTTTGTGTAACATTTATGTAATCTAAGTATCTTTTAAAAAAGAAAAAAAATGTATACAAATCTTTGGTGGGGGTACTGTAAAACCACAGGAGTTTTTTTGTCTCCTTGTTTCAGTTTTTACTATTTAGTTTTCATAAAATACAGTAAATATTTTGATATATATACATCATTCCATTATTCTTTCTTTTCTGGTAAGAAAAGAAAACTATGAATATATTTTATTACTTGCCTACAATTTTCATCATGTCTTTCATTTTAGCAACATATTACACATGTACATAATTGCTTCAGTATGTATTAGGTACAAAGGACATTATTGGAGATTCTGTCATCATGTGCAAGGTAATGGGCTCTTTGGAAGTTTACACCACCTCTCCTATCCACTTACACAGACATGTGCCCTCAACTTGTATTCTTGGAAGTTAAGGCAAACTAGCCTTGTTTTATCCACTACTTTGTAGCCAATTTCCAATAAATCAACAGTCCAAATTATCCAAGGTGAAGTATAGATGTACTTTCTAGTCAGGTGATTAAAGAAATTGTAAAAATATGGAAAAGTGATAAAGGAAAGAAAAACAGTAAGGGAAAATGATACATAAACAACCTCATAATATTTTGCTGTAATTCTTTTTATCCTTTGAAAAAATTATATGCTTAATCATTCCCCTTTTTTGGACAAAAAGAGTTGTGTTCAATATATACAATTTCTCTTTATGTTAAAATTTCCTTTTAAATGTTTTGTATATTTTGAAGGAAATGTTTCTAAATATAAAATAACCACTCTGCTTTCCTGAATAGGAAATAGAAAGCATTGTTTTATCTTTTGTTGCTAAGTCTGTATCATCAGCATGAAGATGAATTACTACTGTGCAGCAATATCCTTACTACTTATTGAGTTGTGTTATATTACCTTTCACTCAAGGGGCAATTAGTTTCTAAGGCTGTTTGTATGTATGTAAGTTTTAGGTTGAAATAAATCATATATTTTATATTTTAAGTTTAGACCCAGGGATACAAGTAGACTGAAAGTGAAAGCTTGGTAAAATATATTCCATGCAAACTGTCACCAAAATAGAGGTATTTATACAAATATTGGACAGAACAGACATTAAATGAAAAAAATTATGAAATGAAGAAGGCCACTATATATATAAAAGGCACAATCCACCAAGAAAAGAAGTAGCAGTCATAAAAACCTATGCAAAATAAAAAAATAAATATCTATGCACCTAACCAGGGTACCCCAAAATACATGAGCCAAACTCTGCAAAGCTAAAGGGATAAACTAACACATCACTCACATCATTAGATAGAACAACTAGACAGAAGATCAACAAAGAAACAGAGAATTTAAACAGTATAAGTGAGCTAGACCTAAAAGATATATACAGAATGTTACATCCAAAATCAGTGGGTTATATGTTCTTCTTAAGTGCTCATGGAACTTTTCCCAGGATAAACCACATGGTACATCAGAAGGCAGGTCTCAATAAATATAAAAGATTGAAATTAATCAAAGCAACTTCTCAGACACAATTGAATGAAGCTGATACACATAATATGTGGGAACATGGAAAATTCACAGGTGTGTGAAGGCTAAACAACACACAAAAATACTGTGGGTCAAAGAAGAAATTGAAAGTGAAATGTGTAAATATATTGTGATGTATGAAAATGAGAACACATCTTATCAAAACTTATGGGATACAGTGAAGGCAGTCCTGAGAGGGAAATTTATACCCCCAAAGTCTGATACTAAAAGAGAGAACAAGCTAAAATGAAAGATCTAACTGAACAGCTAGAGTAAGTAGGAAAAAACAGCAACAATTCTCAAAGCAAGCAGAGGGAAAGAAATAATAAAGATTAGAGCAGAAATAAATAAAATTGAGAACAAAAAAAATAGAGAAAATCAGCAAAACCAAAAGCTGTTTCTTTGAGAAGAACAAGAAATTTGACAAAGCTTAGCAAGGCTGACAAAGAAAAAAGAGGGAAGATGCAAATCAATAAAATCAGAAATCAAATGGGGAAGTTATGACTGACTGCATGGGAAAAAAGGATCATAAGAAGATATTATGAGAAACCATATGCCAACAAGCTAGACAACTTAGATGAAATTGACAAATTCCTAGAAAGGCACAACCTACATTGATGTTACAAGAAATGCAAGAATTAACAAAGTGATCACATTTAAGGAGATTGAATCCAACATCAAAAATCTCCCCCCAAAGAATGTCCAGGACAAGATAGTTTTACAGGTGAATTATACCAAGCATTTTGAGTCTGGCTTAAACTCTTCCAAAAAATTGAAGAGAAGGGAAAAGTATCCAACACATTTGGTGAAACTAACATCTCCCTATACCAAAGCCAGATAAAGATAGTACAAGAAAGGAAAATTACAGACCAATCTCTCAAATGAACATAGATGCAAGAATTCTCAACAAAATATTTGCAAATAGAATCCAATAGTATATCAAAAGACTTATAAGCCACGACCAAGTGGAATTTATTCCTAGTATGCAAAGGTAATTCAACATAAGAAAATCACTTAATGTAATACACCACCTTAAAAAAATTGAATAGAAAAAGCACATGATTATCTCGACCAAGGCAGAAAAGGCATTCAGCAAAATCCAGCATCCTTTCTGATAAAACACCTAGAAAAATAGTGAGAGAGGGAAAATTCCTCAATATGAAAAATAGCATATATGAAAAATCGCACAGCCAACATCATACTCGATGGGAAAGGTTTAAAACTTTTCCTCTTAGATAGGGAATAAGACAAGGATGCCCACTCCCACAATTGTTATTCAACATTGGCTTAGAAGTTTTATCTATCGCAATTATACAGGAAAAATAAAAGGCATCCAAGTAGGAAAAGAGAAGTAAAACTCACTATTCAAAGATGACATGATCCTATATTTCAAAAATTCTGAAATGTCTATGATAAAGCTACTTGAGTTAATAAATGAGTTTCACAAATTGGCAGGGCACAGGAACAACATGCAAAAATTAGTAATGTTTCTGTAAACTAGTATTGAACAATTTGAGGTGGACCTCAGGAAAAATCTCCACTTATAACAACTAAAAAAAAAAAGACTCAAATACCTAGGAATCAATATAAACAAAGAAGTACATGGCCTATATTCAGAAAACAATTCTAAAATAAATCAAGAAGACATAAGCAAATGGAAAGGCATTCTTTTTTCATGGGTTGGAAGACTAAATATCATGAAGATGTCAATCCTACCCAAACTGATTTCTAGAGTCAATGCAACAATAATCAAAATTCCAACAGCCTACTTTACAGAAATAGAAAAGAAAATTACCAAATTTATTTGGAAAGGAAAGTGATCCCAAACAGCCAAAAACTTTCTAAAAATATAAAGTGAGATGGAAGCACTTTCACTGCATGTCCTTGAAACATGTTACAAAGCTACAGTGGTAAAAACAGCATAATGTTGGCATAAAGATAAGCACATCGATCAGTGGAGTAGAATTGAGAGTCCAGAAATAAACTCTTACCTCTATAGACAACTGGTTTTTGACAAACCTACCTAATCCATGTTAATGGTACAAAACAGTATCTTCAACAAATGTCACTGGGAGAACTGGATATCCATAACCAAAAGAATGAAAGAAGTCTCCTATCTCACTCCCAGTTCACAAATCAACTCAAAATAGATCAAAGACCTAAGTGTAAAAGCCAGGATCATAAAACTACTAGAAGAAAATATATGGAAATGTCTTCTAGATCGTGTGATATATCATGGTTTCTTGAGGCTTTCACCCAAATCACAAGCAATAAAAGAAAAAATAGATAAAAAGGACCTCCTCAAAATTAAAAACTTGCACATCAAAAGACTTTGTCAAAGGGTGAAAAATCAACTGATTAAATTGGAGAAAATATTTGGTAATCACATATCCAATAAGGGTTTAATATCTGTGATATATAAAGAGATGCCACAATGCAACAATAAAAATTGAAATGACCTGATCAAAAAATGGACAGACAACTTGAATTGACATTTGTCCAAAGATGAAATACAAATGATGAAAAAGCAGATGAAAAAGTGTGCAATATCACTAGTGATTAGGGAAATGGAAATCGAAGCTACAATGAGATATTTTTTCACACCTATTAGAAAGACCACTATTAAAAAGATAGAGAACTACAAGTGTTGGGGTGGATGTGAAGAGTTGGGAACACGTATTCACTGTTAGTGGGAATGTAAAATGGTACAGCCAGGTCAGCCAGGATTGAGACAGCAGCACCCGGGACACCATCTGGCCCCTCTTCCTCGACCCCAGGCTTGATCTGGAATACTGAGGGTCAGGGGCTTCCAGGTCACGGTGTATCCTTGTCCCATCCCCTGGTGACCCCATCCAGAGCCAGGTACATGCATGAAAGATGAGGGGGTTTGTGGGCACAGGCACAGAGCACTATACTAGGCCTCTATTTCATTTCTTAGTAATCCTTTTCTGGCTTTTACATTCTATATTATAAATTTGGGTACCTTGAACTTTCTCTCTTCCCAAAGGGATTCCAGCACTTGAACTGGCAAAATAAATCTTAGCTAGAAGAAAAAACTATTCATGTGCCAAGTAGCTGCAGGGAAGCAGATTGTGTTCTGCCTGATAAAACTGTCCTCAATGACATTCCTAGCAAAGGAGTCCTGTGAGTCCCCTGGACTTCAATGTGTTCATAAGATCCTGTGAAGAAAACCCTCAACTGCCATTACACTCCCATTCTCTACGGTAACCTAACCTGCTAACTTGAAGCCCTGGTAATAATATTTAAAGGAATATTGTTTGGGCAACTTAACTACTTTGTCTTGTGCATGCACAGAGGTAAAACAAAGCTATGGCACTGCTAGACATGTTTTTTTTAATTTAAATTGAGTCCCAAGGTATTTCTTATCAAAATGTATCAATGGTAATTTCTTGATAGGTACAAAGATTTGTCCTTATGGAAAAGCACATGTGATAAAGGAGAGGCAATTGGATTCACTTAGCATCACTCATGCTCAACAGCCTTGGAGGTGTGGCCTTGCTGGTCAGGCCTTCAGTGGGCACAGAAGCTGACATTGAGCTCGACCTCCACTTGAAAGACTCCAGTCAATGTTCAAGATGATTTGATAAAATTTTTGATTGTGAAACCCATGTAACAGGGTGACCCAGTGGTCATCAGTCAAAAGTGGCCACTTAGAAAGGCCTCCTTTTCTCAGGTCTCTTCATATATATCCGTGTGCACTCAATAAGTAGATGGAGTTGGATATTTGTAAAGCCCAATAGATTAACCCATGCTTTTGCTGACTTCTTGCCCCTGGACCAATGGGGGAGTGTCAGTCAGAGTGGAACACTAAAGAAATCACCAACCCTCAAGTAGAAGCCAGGTAGAAGGGGCCACATTGCCCACAGCAAGAGACCTGAGACCTAGAGCTGTTAAAGGGCAGCTTTGCCTGAGGAAAAACAACTCCAGGAGATCTCAGGCCACTTCACTTCCCCCTTTCCCCTGGCCCAACAGTTACTGCTGGGGCACATGCTTTTGGCCAGAAATTAATGTAACCACTTCCCATGGGGAATCAAGTCCAGCAGGGGCCTGCTCTACTACCTGGCAGAGCCTGACCAGGGGGAACCCTGGGCTGGTGCATGACTACCTTGGCCAGCTGGGCTATCTGGTTGGTCGAGGAATCTCAGTGTAAAGGGATGATTCCCTGTCAGAGATTGAGATGGACTCTCCTCCTAAAAGTGGGCCTCTGCTGGGTGACTCTCACTGCACCCTCAGCCAGTGGAAGCCCAAAGATACAGTCAAAATCATTCTCTGCATATCATATTGCACTAGATTTATTACATGTTTCTACATGATGTCTCTGCTCTCAGGAGTCTCCAAGCTATGTAGGTGAAACTTCTCAGATAGCAATGCCTTCCTCCATGTCCTGGACTAGCTTTGAGACCAGACAGTTCTGTCTTTGAGGAGAAAACACATCCATACCTGTGATTCATTCAACAAATCACTTCCCTGGATGGCTGTGACAGGTCACCAATGGCCTGAGATTTTGGGAGCCAGGGTTTGTGCTCTGTCCCTCAGCTGTCCTGAAGAGGCTGCCATGAGTGTCTGGGTGACACCTGGAGTTCAGGGGAAACGGGGGATAATTCAGAAATGTCCACAACTGAAAACTCAGAATCACCTCACAATTGATCTGGACCTCCTCATTCTCAATGAAGCCAAGGCATGATGTTCAATATCACTAATAAAGTGGAGGCTAGAAGATGGGGCAGGGTCCTGGAGGTGCAGGGCAGGGCCAGGAGTTAACCCTTTAAGTTAAACCCTCGGGGAAGCCCAGAGAAGACCTTCATGGGGAGCTCAGGGCAGGGACTCTACCACCTGGACTGAAAGAGTGGCAGTGTTTAATTGGTAATGTTGTGCCCTGTGTGCCTATGGGTCATCAGTCTTAGTGATCACCTCCTTCCCCCACCTTTGCCATGTCACATATTTCTACTGTCCCCAGAAGACACGGTCCTACCCTCTGGGTATTACCATAGTACAAGACATAGGATAAAGACCACCACCATCCTAGGTGCTGTGAGCTCTAAAGGCTTGTGGTCTGGTCCCTTTTAAGATATGTCAGTAATAACATAACTGAGTGTGTAAACTGGTGAACTCCCCATATAGTGGACCTGAGAAACAAATAGCCACAGTATCATCTTTGCCAGTGAGGAAGACTGAGTTTTCCTTCCATGGTAAGGATTAAAGACACTGATCCAGAAACCAGAGCTCACAGTGAATCATTAGGGCCAAGTTAGAGGAGAATGACCTCCAAGGACCTGACAGAGAGGCTGGCAGCCTTCTGGGGGGAATTTCTGGGTTAAAACAAATTGTGCAAGGAATTGCAGGGATGCTAGAAATCCCAGTTCACAGGGAGGAGTAAAGCTTATGAAATAAGGTCATTTGTGGCTTTGAAAGTTGCATCACAAATATTCCCCCAGAATAAATGTAACAGGAAAAGGAATGCTGAGGTCAAAGACCAGGATCCCAGAAGAATTCAAATCTAAGAGAAAGGATGGGCCACTGGGCCCCTAGAGGGAGACTGAGGATGCACAGCCCTGCCTACCCTTAGGCCAGTTGCTAACCATCTATCTCTGTCCTTTTACTTTTCACATTGTAAGTTTTGATATTTTTACATTCCTCCCTCCCCCAGTTACTGCTGATGCAATTCCAGAATTCATTGTGAAAGCTATGAGTCCTTAACTGGTGGTCATAGAATCCTCTGCACCAGAAACAGAACATATATTCTCTTTCTTCAAAGCTGTAAAGAAGAAGTCACTGTCCTAGGTTAGGAAATGGTCCTTATTAATGTGATTTTTACAGACACCCACATTTTAGAGGATGTTGCTATGCCCTGTGAAAAGTCCTTTCAAACTTGAATTCCAGGAGTTCTGGTGGACTTTCTCAGCTATGCCCTGCAGTGGCATGTAGTAGATGCTCCATAAGTATCTGGAGGATGAGAGAAAAAAATCAGAATCCATTTTCCTTCTCCAGACCTCCCTGGGCTGTCATTGCACCTCAACCTGTAGCTTGAGTGCAACATGCTGTCTTATTCTCTCCAGGTGACATGTAGATTTCTTCTTGCCACCAACAATATTCTCCTGAGAGGCAGAGGTACAGCCTAGTCCATACCCACATGCAGCTGAGCACCATGGCTCACCATGACTGAGATTCCAAGAATACTTCTGAGCAAGTTTCTTATTGTCTTGATCATTGGTTGTGGGTGGAGACAGGCAGGGATGATGCAAGAATGACTTAGAAGTGGTGGTAGTGGGGATGGATTTTCCCAAAGGTTGCCTCTGATATCCCAGCCTCCCTTTTCTCCCCAGGGTGCCCTGGGCACCATCCATAAGACTCTTTGTCAATTTTTGCCTTACAAGGGAAGCCCGTAGGGTCAGTCCTTTAGTGGGAACCATCAATTGTGCAGGACAAAAGGTTCAGTCTTGCCCTTCCTCAGCCAGAGTCTCCAACTCACATTCCCCAGTGCTCAGTAAAGGCAGGAGCCCTCCTACCTGATCCAAATTCCACTCCACTTATCAGTTGGTCATCAAGGCCCTCCTTAGCTGTTGCTACAGGGATGACTCCATATAAAGTTCTTCTCCCCAGATTAGAAACAGTGCACTGCCTGCACTGACCTCCAGCCCATGAGGAAAAGAGATGAGGTGATGGCTCCAAATCTGCAGATTAACATCTGGGCATATGATCACCACCCCAGTACTCTCCTACACACCCTGCCAGCCATGAATTGTCTGTGAATATGACAGGCCAGCCAGGCTTCAAACCTCCTAGAAAAACAGCTCCTGCCCAGGATCTGTTACTCCTCATGTCCCTTCCAACAGCACCTGTGCCTCCCCAACTCAGGCACACTAAGAGTGGAAGGTGTTCTGGGGCTGCCCAGAAAGGATCAGAATATTTCCCAGGCTTCATTTCATTGCCTTGTGACTCCTAGATTACCTTTGGGTGTCTCTTAGCAAATGGCCAGTCTTCTGTGGTGGGGGTTGAATCAATTCCCACAGCTTTGAAAAAGTCTCACTCTTCCAGTATTCCTGAGATGAAGGCCTTAGGATGTTAGGAAGCAACAAGAAAACATCTTATTCTCTGCAGCATCTCTGCTCAAGTGAGCTGGCTTGGGGGCTGTCTCTAGAATGTGGGTGCCTGGTTGCCAGTGTTCCAAGTTCTGTTGGGTTATATCTTCAAGGAAATGAATTTAATTCTTGAGGTCCCACTTCTTTGGATAAAACCTCTCCTAAAGCTGATGCCTCTCCAGCCTCCTCTCTCATGTCATCAACTTAACTCTAAAGTTATACAAACACTCTCCTCTCTGCAGTGCCTGGGAAAGGCCTGGGAAATTCAGGTTACCAGTATTGAGGAGATAGGGCTGGCTTCAGACATATCCCCTTTTTCTGCCATATCTCTGAACCTTAATAAGTCATTGTGCCTCTTGGGCCTCCTGACTCTCCTCAACAGAAAACATAAGAAGCATTCTAGCTCCCACATCCTAAGGACTTTTGCAGATGTATATGGAATAATATATATAACACTCATGAGCTAATGTGACAGATCACTAATACATGAACTTTAGAGATGGAAGAATTACATGAAGGAATAGGAAGCAGCAGGCAGTTCAACTAAAAAACAGGTTGGTTCTTGGTGGTATGATTAGAGGAAAGTAACATCATCTTAACTTCATTTCCCAGTCCCCAACATAATGGCCTTGAAACTCAATGAAAATCAGATATCACCATCTGAATCAAAACCTTTCCATGGCTAACCATTATATTTAGAGTCAGATTAAGTGCCTCCTTTTAGTTTAGGTTGTGGAAAGCCTCCAAATAGCTTCTAAGAATCTCTGCTTCCTGGTATAAATGTTCTTGTCTCATATCTTCCTCTTATGTGTGAACTGGAATTGGTGACTCTCTTCTTATCAATAGAATATGGCCACACCTGTAATTTCTGTCTTGCTAGTTCTCTTTTACTGTCTATGCATCTCTATCTATATATCTCTCTCTAAATCTGTACCTTTCTCTTATGTCACTCTGGGGAAAGAGGCTATGATGTGCAGAGGCTCACATTGCGAAAAAACTGAGGGAGGGCCCAGATAAAAGACAAAAGGAATTGAAATGCTCAGTCCAAATAGAATCCTGCTAATAACACATGAGTGACTTTGGAATCAGACCCTTCCAAAGTCAAGCCTCAGTTGGGACTACTCCTCAGTCTTGGAAGAGAAATTGGATCAAAATCACACAGCTTA
>JAQZBX010054536.1:0-18627 GCA_029593785.1 Cabassous unicinctus
TAAATAGTCACAGAGCTGAGATCCTGTCTGGCATAGGTTTTCTCTCTCTCACACTTGCTTTCACTCTCTCACGCTCTCTCTCCAAGTGAAGACTAAAAGAAATGATAGTTTTTGCCCACCTACTATTTTCTAGATACTATGCTAGGGGATTTACACATATTACTTATTAAAGCCTCACCACAACCCTGAGGCAGCTTTATCCATTGCACAGCTGAGGAAATGAAGGCACAAAAAGGTTAAGTAACATGCTCAAAGTCACACAGCTAATAAGTAGTAGAGCCATAATCTGAACCTCTCTGTCCAGTCCCCAAGTCCTTGCTCTTTTAATATATGAGGATACCAACCTTTGCATTTATTTAGCCAAGCGGCTGCCATATTGGATTTTGCTAATGGTCTCACAAAAGGGGCTTCTGATGCTACCTCCTCTCTCCTCTCTGACTTCTTATAAAAGGGGGTCTCTGCATTGTTTTTGCCACATACTCCAAAAGACCCCCAACCTCATCACCAGAAATGAAAAAACAACCTGGAAGCTCCTTCCTTTTCTTTCTTTTTGATCAAGAAACATTCTTTCTCCCACTCCACCCCTTTGAGAATATAGCAGAATCTTTCTCTCCCAACACTAGAGAGATGAGATGTTCCAAAGTTTTTCTTCTCAAACTGGGGCAATGTGGCCTGGATTGGGGAGGGGAAAGCTGCAGAATTAAATTGTTTCATGTTCCTGAAGCCTCAATTTTCCTCCAGAATTTGGGAGGCAAAGGTTATAGTGTATATTTAAACTACTACAGATGGTATCAAATGCAGATAGCTCATGAATTTTTAGGCTAAAACCAGCAGAGAGCAGGCTACTTTGGGCTACCCACTCCTAGACTTCCAGAAGTAGCCTTGCAGAGGCAAGACTAGATGAAGGCACGTGACAAATTCATCGCTTCATCCCGTTTTCTTTTCCCCACTCCCAGCCTGCCCTCCCCCTGCCCCATCTCCCCAGTGGGTAGGCTGCCTACCATCTCAGCTCTCTTTACCACTTTGGAAAATTAAGAAGTAAGTCAATACTTGGTAAATTTGTATTTTTAGCTGCAAAACTCCAGAAATGAATCTCTTTTCCTTACTTAAAGAATGTTTAAGGGAATATAGGCCTCCCTGAGAGAGAACGCGGCTGTTTATGGTCACCTTTCAGTGAAGAGCTGCTTGGGAAGCAGTAACGCTTCTGAATAAGTTGCGGCAGACACTGTGGTCTCTATACAAACGCCAGCCAAGTGCTCCTGTGTCAACCTGGGTAACCCCACCCAACCCCTCCAATTCCTAGACTCATCACAGTCTCAAGATTCAGAATCTATAGGAGCCCATTCTTGTTACCCCACAGGCTCCTCCTTTCTATCAGTCACACACACACATCCAACCAGTTCTTCCGTCCTCAAATACTCCCACAGCCCATGGGAATTCCCGGGTGCCCTAAGCAAGTCACTGTGTCTCTGAGGGAGCCAGCACCTGGGGCTCGAGCAGCTGAGCCCCACGCTGGTGGTCTCTAGGCTGTTGCTCTGAGAAATCATAAACTCCAAATCCTCCAGGCCCTCCAAATTTGAGTTTGTCATTTTAACCTTTAACAGCCTTTTCAGTTAAAAATAACAAAGACCAATTTACTGACTTTGTAGCTACAAGGTACTTGGAAAAGCATTTACTTAAAAGAAAGACTGGAAGAAGGACAAAAAGAAGAAAATGGAGTTCATACTCCTCAGGCGATGCACACTTTAATGAACTAAAATACAGAGGAAGGGAAAGGAAAATCCAAGGTCTCCCACACGTTCATGGCACTGTAGCTCAGACTGGGATCTCCGCTTGTTAACCATTGTTAACTAGTATTTTTAGTCCTGATTGCTTTTGGCCTCTGTATAATTCCTTTTTTAAACACATTTTCTATACGTTAATAAAAGATCCTGAAGGAATGACATGCCTTTTCCTCCTTTAGGCTTCCATTCGTTGGCGTTTACCAGCCCCGCTTTTGCCAAAATGCCTTCTCGATATTACGCTTTTGTGTAGGCTGTTCTCCTTCCTAATGGCCCTCCTCCTGCCATCTGTGTCCCTGTCTACCCGGTTCCTGATCTCTCGATGTATCCTCTACCCCTCTCCTCCTTCCCACCTACTCCTCTTCCTTCTCCTCCCCCCTCCCCCCTCCACCTACTCCTGCCCACAACTCCCTCTTGCTTCCTTTCCTCCCACCTGCTTTCAATTCTTCATTTCACCCTTTGCTTTTACCATCACAAAGGGTCACTCATTGGTGGTAGCCTCTGCTGGATGCCTCAGCATCACCCGGACTGGCCTCGCCTATAGTTTTGAACCCATGATGAGTCACAAAGATGGTGACTGCCTCTTTCCAGCCCTTTCTCCTCCCTCAAACCCTTGAGTGCCCGTGGCAGACAAATCCCCAAGGCTCTAGTGCCATCTATGGGTACTGGCGGAGAATACTCAACAGGCCCAGCTGGCTGAAGCCTGCGCACCTCTCTGCTCAGCAGTGCCCCACATTGCTGTCTTAGGACTGCTCTGACTTGGAGCTGGCTCCAGCGAAATTCACCACCAGCCACCTGCTGGCTCGGCCAACTGTGAAAGCATTTTCCCTTCCTCTCTCTTGAAAATGGGCCTGGCACACAATGCAGGATGAGCTCTAACCTCCAGGTCATGTTAGGTAAGCTCCCCAGCCTCGTAACAGCCCAAGAGGAGGGTCAGGAGGGAAACTTCCATCCAGGTCAGCTCCACAAACACAACCTGGTGGAAGAGATAAGAAGGTATAACAATAGTTGTGACAGAGCAGGATAGTTCCCATAAACCGAGAGGAACTCTTTGCCCTGCTGGGGTGGGAGGGGCACTTCAGGAGCCTTCCAAGAAGAGGTCAACCTGGCTGGGTCTATGACAATAGAAGTTACCCAGGGAGGTAAGGGAGGAGGGTCTTAGCTGAGGGAACAGTGTGAGCAAATGCCAGAGACATGAAACAATGGAACCAGAAGGGGCAGGGCCCAGGAGGGTTTCCTAGTCCTCACTGGCTGGCTCCCTGAGGCCATGCAAGGGATTTGATGAACAGCTTCCACAGGTAGCCACAGGTAGGCTGAGCAGGAGAAATCCCAAGGCCAAGAAAGAGAGAAAGACCTTTCTCCACCGTCCATGTGAAAAGGAGGAACAGTGAGTGCTTTAAAGAAGGGACAGCATCCCAATCCTGTAAATAGATAGAAGGAGGTGAATTCCTCCTAGTCTTTTCTAGGCACTGGCAGGCCTCTTCTCACTCCTGGGGCCTTATGCAGGTGAGAAACAGGGGCAGAATCCCAGCTTCCAGATACCTGTCAGTTGCCTTAGTTTGCCAGGGCTGCTGGGACAAATACCACAGATGGATTGGCTTGAACAACAGTAATTCATTGCCTCACAGCTTTGGAGGCTAGAAGTCCAATATCAAAGTGTGGGCAGGATCGTGCTTTCCCTGAAGCCTTGAGGGTTCTGGTGGTGGCTTGCAGCCATAGCTCAGCCTCTGCCTCCATCACATGGCCGTCTGTCTCCTTCTGTCTCCCACTCTTCCCCTTACTGTGTCCAAATTTCCTCTGCTTCTAAGGAATCCAGTCATATTGAATAAAGACCCACCTTGCTTCAGTTTGGCCTCACCTTAATAACACCCTCATAGACCCTATTTGCACTTGGGTTCACATTCACAGGACGGGGCTTTAGGACTTGAATGTGTCTTTGCAGGGGACGTGATTCAATCCAAAACAGCAGTCCACCAGTGAAAGAATGCAGGGCTGGGACACTTTTCCTAGCTCTTCTCCCTGTGCTCCATTTCCTCTTTTTTTCATCATTTCCTAAAAAAGCAGATTTCTCGAATATCCAACAAGGAAGACTGTGGCAGTTTGGCATTGTTTATGAATTCCAAAAATAGATATTGGATTATGTTTGTAAACTGGTCTATAGCTGGGCGTGATTAAATTATTAGGACTTTGATTAAGCTACGTCAGTAGGATGTTGAGATAAAACTACATGGCAGAGCAAAGGAGTGAGTTGGAGTCTTGAGGTTGAGTTTTGAGCTGGAGCCCAGGAAGTGAACACACAGGAGAAGAACACAGAGGAATAGAGATGGCTCCTTAGATACGGCAGAAGCCCCAAGGAGAGAGACATGAGCTGTTCACCTGATAGTCTACAGCTGGCCTTGTGGAGAGGGCACAGCAGCTGAGCCCAGAGAGAAACGGAGCCCCGGGAAGAGAGGAACCCAGGAAGCCTGAACCCTTGCAGCTACCTTGCCCCAATATGTGGCAACAGACTTGGGTTAGGGAAGTAATTTATACTTTATGGCCTGGTAACTGTAAGCTTCTACCCCAAATAAATACCCTTTTATATAAGCCAACAGATTGCTGGTATTTTGCATCAGCATCCCTTTGGCTAATACAAAGGACTTTTAAAAGCAGTCACATTTCCTGTTTTAAATAAGCCACCCTTGGATCCCATACCTGAGGACTCCAGCACTGGAGGCATGGCCATTTTAATAACAAGATAAAGCATAACACCCTAATTCTCCTGTATATTATTTGGAAGACAGGAACTAAGGGATACAGTGGAACTTAAAGGAAATTCAGTAATTAGTATTTATTCCTGAGATAGCTGAATGCTAACATTATGTTCTAACTTAAATGAATATAATTCGTCCATTGCTTAAGACTTCTGGGTGCATTTACAGCCATCTGAATACAGATTTAATTATTGCTGTATTGTGGAACCAAGAAATGCCACGGGTAAAATTAAAAGTGGATTATTAAGCAAGAGTAATGTTAGCAGCATTAGTAATCAGAGCAATTACCAAGAACCCAGCCTAAGCACAGTAACATCTTCTCTCCCTTAATGCCACCGGTGGCACTGGACTCTTTACCAGTCAGCAAGAAGTCATCATCCCAGAATAAGGGTCTGTATCTTTCCTCCCCTCTGACATGTGCACTGTACCTCATTGTCCAATCTTCCAAGAGATTGAAGAAGGAATGTGCATTGGACTCATAAAGCCAAACCTAGAGGCATCCTTTGCTCACCATGCCCAGTGAATGAGCACCTATCATGGGCCAGGCCCCACGCTGGGCACTGGAGGTGCAAATCTATGAAGGGCCTGGTGTCCTCCTTCAAGGGGTTGCATCTCTTTTTCCCTCTTTATTTTTCCATCCACTTGTACCAAACTTCCTCAGCCAGATAATTCCACAACTGTGTGTGTAAAGTCCCTCACTTTAGAATGGAACAAAATTTCCAAATTTAAGTTTATGTTCATGAGGTTCATGAGGAATAGAAAGTGATTTACAGTGAAAGAACTTGTTTAATTAGGATGAAGCTTGTCATTTCAGTATTGACAGTATTTTCCTTAAAACTCAGACACATTTCAAACACTTCAAACACTTAAAAAGTGGCAATTAAGGAGCTTCTTGAATCCAAACAGCTAACAGAAGCCTTTCAAGGAACTGATTACTATAGAATCTTCCTCAGTATTTGGGAGGAGGGAGAGGGTCTAAAAGGTGCTGGCATATTACAATGTTGATGTACTTTAATGCTTTAAATAAGAATTTCTGTCATCAGAGGTCACTAAAGAACCTGCAAAGCACTCATACATAGTATGTGTGAGAGCATTGAGTCTGCTCTTCATGGCAAACAATAAGCTCTTCAGAGGTTTCAGAGAAATTACTTTCGAATACAAGAAATGCAGTAGCAATTATAAAATTCAATATGCAAGGTGTATGGTAAATTTAAAGATCCAAGAAAAACTATAAAGGAATATGTAAATTATCTCAGTGTGCAGGCAATAGTTGGCTTGATTTGTGACCCACACTCACTTTTATGTTTTATTATTTTTTAAATAAAATTCCCAGTGTGATGACCAAAACTTGTATTTACAACCAGAACTACATCGAAACAGTAGACAACAATCACAAACAGCTAACTTGTTGGCATGGAAACATTGAAGAAAAAGTCACCGTGGAAATTACCTACCCTCCTATCTCCTTCCAACTCATCATTTACCATTTAAAGACTTTGAGAGACATCCAGGTCATTCTAGTATGCAACCCATTTTTACAAAGAAGGGACCTGAATTTTAACTCAGTTTGAAATGTCGATGCTTGCTATAGGGAAGAGTTTCTCAACAGCAGCACTGTTGACATTTGGAGTTAGCTAATTCTTTGTTGGGGAGCTGTCCTGTGCATTGCAGAATGTTCAGCGATATCCCTGGCCTCTACCCACTAATGCCAGTAGCAAACCCCTTCCAAGTTGTAACAACCAAAAATGTCTCTAGATGTTGCCAAATGTCCCTTGTGGAGAAAAAAAAATCGCCCCCAGGTAAGACCCACTGCTCCAGAAAGATTTATCAGAAAAAGATCACTTCAATCCAAACTTCATTGAAGAAACATTGTAAGAAGTTTCATCTGGTCCATTTCATTCCAAAAGTTGAGAGTTCCCCAAATTTAACATTGATATAGTGTTTCTATTGAATTTCTTTTCATATAATTTATAAATGGTTGAAAAGATTATATCTGTTTTATTTGAGTTTCATTTTGTTGAAATTACACTGGGTGTTTTGTGGTATGAGAGTAGATTCCAAGATGAGGAGAGGAATTCATGAGATGGTGCTTACAGAAAATGAGAGCTGGACTTACAATGGTTCAATTTGTCATGGCCCTCCAGGAACCAATTAGGTTTGGAATCAAGGGTCACTTGTAAATTAGACCTTTGGCTCTGTTGCTTTACCTGATGGACAATAATAAATGGTATCAATTGTTTAAGAAACCATAAAACCTCACAAACTTATGTGTCCTGAAGTTTTATTAAGAATAAAGAAATCAAGGGTAAGTTAGACTCTAAAGAAAGGGGAAGGGAAGCCCTTGTCCCAAAATGCTGCCGATGAGTGATGCACAGGCCCAGGATTCTGATCAGCTTAGCAAGGAAGGCCAACGTCACTGCCCACGATCTCCATGAGAATGTGGGTGCCATAACCACGTGCCCAAGAAGGATCCATGACATTAGGGAAAGCAAAGGATCAACCAGACTCCCAGCCTAGGTAAAGTGTTCATTGAGTCACAAGAGAAGGACAAATGGAAAATAGAGAGTTGTCCCCTCAAAAAACGTGCTGCAGCCTCAGCATGTGGGGGAGAAACACACCCACCACCAAACCCCTTTACCTAACTCACCCATCCAAACAAGCACTTCCAGGACATAGGCGTAAAGACAGGGAAGGATGTCACTTCTACTTCTAGCTTTTTCAGAGAAGTCACAATGCTGATTTTTCTTTCCTGTTGTCCCAGTCCTACTGTTTGGCCATTTAACCCAGTTATGTGTTGTTTTAGCTTCCTCTCTGCTAAAACAAATACAATACAATGAGTTGACTTAAACAATGGGAATTATTAGCCCATGGTTTGAGGCTAAGAGAAGCCCAAAATCAAGGCATCAGAAGGACAAGTCTTTTTCCCTGAAGACTATGGCTGGCGCTATCTGTCAGTGAGCCTTGAGCCTTGGCTTTTTTGTCACATGCCAATGCACGTGGTAGTGTCTTCTCCTTTCTCTTCGGGGTTTTATTGAATTTCAGCTTCTGACTGCTTCTTTCTATCTGACTTTCACTCTGCTTATAAAGGACTCCAGTAATGCAGATTAAAGCCCAACCTGATTAAATTGGGCCACATCTTAATTGAAATAACATCTTGAAGATCTCTTATTTACAGTGGATCCACACCCACTAGAATGTGGTCCAAGACGAAGAACACGTTCAAACTGGATTATACGATTCAAACCACATTTTATGTTAAGAAGATGTGGTCACCTTAGTTAGATGTTAGTCTTGAAAGTCATCTTGGATTGGGAGAGGATCAGCGTGCAAATGTGACTTCATACTAAGCCCCCATATTTGCTTCTCTTGGTCAAACAGTCCAGGTCTGAGTCCATCTTTCAAGATTCCCTTCCTACAGGGGTGTGTGTAGCCACCAAGCTCATAACAAAGGAGAAAAAAATGTGAGTCCACATCTTGGTGCTAAAGAAGATTGTGCTGCTCTGCATCATGATCTTTTCCACCACAGGGTTTTCTTCCTGGTCAAGAGCCACTGAAGAAGCAGAGAGGAGTATCAAAGTGACCCACTAGGTTTACAAATGGACCCTTATTTAAATTTAAAAATGGTTAAAAATTTCAATAGGCAACTCTTTAAAGAGAATATACAAATAGCCAATAAGCACATGAAAAGATGCTCAACATTATTATTTATCAGGGAAATATGTGTGTAACCCACAATGAGATAACATTTCACATCCAGTAGGATGGCTAATATTTTTAAAAATGGAAAAAAAAACAAGTGTTGGAGAGGATATGGAGAAATAGAAACACTTGGATATTCTTGAAGAAATGTAAAATGGTGCAGCCTCTGTGGAAAACAATTTAGTAGTTTCTCAGAAAGTTAAGTATAGAATCACCATTTGACCTGGCAATCCCACTTCTGGGTATATGCCCCAAATAATTGAAATCAAAGACTCAAACAGATATTTGCACACTAATGCCCATTGTGGCATTGGTTAGAATTGCCAAAAGGTGAAAACAACCCAAGTGTCCATCAACAGATGAATGAATAAACAAAAGGTGGTATATACAACAATAGAATATTATTTAGCAGTAAAAAGGAATAAAGTTCTTATATATGCAACAACATGGATGAATCTCAGAGTGAAATAAGCCAGACAGGAAAGGAGAAATACTGAATTATCTCACTTACATGAAATAATCAGAATATATAAATTCATACAGTTAGAAATTAGAATAAAGTTACCAGGGACCAGGGAAGGGGGGGCAATGGTGAGTCAATGTTTAATTTGTGCAGAGTTTCTGTTTGGGGTGATGGAAAAGTTTTGGTAATGGATGGTGGTGACGATCACACAATGAATGATAACACTATGAATGTAATTAACACCACTGAACTCTATAATTGAAGGTGGTTAAAATGGGAAAATTTAGGCTGTTTATATGTTACCAGAATAAGACTGTTTTTAAAAAGAAATATTAGTGTATGAAAATTAACATTTATAAAGTCAAAGAGCATGACTCTATTCATATTTCCAATATTTGACCCAGCACTCTGTATGGGACCATTAAAGAACTAACATGAACTCAACTGAATAAATCCTATCTTATGCCTTTGAAAGAGATTCAACACCTTTACTGATGCTAAAATTTAGGATAGATCCCTAAAATATGTAAGAAGAACAAATCTCGAGATTGACTGGGGAACAGAGTAAAGGATATTGGACTTGAGGTCAAAAGGCCTGTATGGTCATACCATTTCTGCCACTTACTGGTGATTAACTAGGAGTCTGTGAACTTGGTAGAAGTTTAACGGATGCCGAATGCCATCTGTCCTAGTTTGCTAGGGCTTCCATGACAAATACCACACAATGAGTTGGAATTTTTTGGCTCACAGTTTTTGAAGCTTGAAGTAGAGCATCATGTCCAATTTCCTTGACTTATAAGGACTTCAGCCAAGGTGGATTAAGGCCTGCTTCACTCAGTTTGGCCACACCTTCCCTAATAATATCATCTTCAAAGGTCCTATTTTCAAATGAGTTCACATCCTCAAGAACATGGATTAAGACCTGAATACATCCTTTGTGGGGGGCATGACTCAATCCCCAACACCATCCTCAAATCTCAAAGATCTTCCCAGCAGTGTTATGGCTTGAAATTTCACAAACCTGGTTCCCTAAAGTAACCCTTTTCCTTAAGAAAATACCGTAGGCAAAGCACAATCCCCTTCTTGCTACAGGGATTAGCTGACAGCTACCTGAGAGCAGGAGGAGGCAAGGGTTGTGGAAGGGAAGCAGAGGAGCAAGAGACACATGAACAGAGAATACGGCAGTATGACATTGGATCCATGGCTGAGGACCAGGTTGTGTTGAAAACCAGCCCCTTATGTTCCAGAGCTTCAGCCTCTCTAAAGTCAGCCTGGTTCTAGTCCATTCCCCACCTTCCAACCCAGGGCATAGGATCAGGAGCAGAGAGGCACCCACAGGTACTCAGCAGCCACTGCAGAAACATCCGTCCAAAATAGCAACGTGCCGAATGTGTGGGTGAAGTTTCCTCCCTGAGAGTCCCTGTTCTCATCAAAACTCCCCCAGGAGACCACACCTGCAGTGGAGAGGTCTGCTGGGACCAGGCGTTAAGTCCCACAGGGCACACTTGAATAGCACAGACGCCCACTGAGATCACTTCTAAGGAGGGGTCTTCTGTTGGGCCTCTAAGGAGCTGTGACTTTGCTTTGCCAAATAGGGTTGTTTGGGGCCAGAGCCAAACTACTCAAGGGACAGAGAGCTTGAGCACTGCCATCAGCACCCTTACATGAGCCTCAGCCCCACCCCACATGAATGTGGAACAAATGCTTAAAGAACATTTGTTGGAAAAGGCGATTATTCTGGATGCCTACATGTCTAGACACAACTCAACTTTGTCCTCAAAATTTGCACAGAAACCCCACAGGGAAAAGAGCATTTCCAGGAGGCCCCTCAGAATGGACCCAAAACTTTCCACCAACAAAAGTATGAATTCTCAGAGTTTTCCTGTCCCTAACCCTGTGAGAATGGCCTGAGATTAGGAGAAAAGCTTGCCAGAGCCCAGCCCTAATTCTGTCTGGGTGCTATAGGGGGGTGAAGGGCTCAGAGCTGCCTTCAGAGCTGCTTACCTGTCCCCAGGCCTGACCTATAAAAAGAAAAGGAACAGAAACTCTCACATTTGCACTCAGTCCTCAGCACCTGTTTGCACCCAGGGTGCAGACAAATTTGCGGTTCATCGAAGTCAGTTGTTTTTGCTCAGGTGGTGTCATGTGGACTGTGACAGATGTGCTGGGGCACTGATGCCACTCTGCTGCAGTTTTCTTTCACTGACAGCAAGAGAGCACCTTGTCACACGTTGTACCACTGCCAAGGAGAGCCCTGGCAGGGCAAAAAGAACGTGTCCTTTAGTGCCACTTCTCATCTGGGCCACCCAGACATTCCTGACCTAGGGCATTCATTCCTTGTTCATTTGCCCATTTGATCACAGTTCATTGAGCTTCTGCTGTGTCCTGCTCTGTGCTAGGAACTGGTGGGCAGCCAGTGTGGCTGGAGCACAGATGGGTGAAGAGCAGGTAACGCTCGGTGCAGCTGGGAAGGTGGGCGGGGCCGATCAGGCAGGGCCTTGATCTCCTGCATTAGGGGTGGGAAGCCATGGAGTATTTTAAGCAGGTGAGTGGGGGGATCATATTTGCATTTTAAAGAGTTGGCTGGGGCTGTCATGTAAATGGTGAGGGGATGCACAAGATTGTGGCAAAAAGTCAGGAGATGATTGTAGCAATTCAGGTGAGAAATTTTGATAACTTGAGCTCAAGTAGTTTTAGTACAGTTGGGGAGAGAGACAGATTCAAAGGATGTTAAAGAGATAAACTGGCAGAACTTGAACATGTGTGACTCACGTTCAAGGTGCCTAGGATTCTGGATGGCAGAACTGGGTGGGTGGTGGCCACCCAGGAAGGGAAGAGTGCTAGCAGAGAGCCGCAGGGCAGGAGCTCCATTTGGAGCATGTCAAGCACCTTTGAGATCCCAAGCCAGAGGCAGAGTGGGCAGCTACCTGTAAAGGGCTGAAGGTCAATTAAGAGGTCCGAGCTGAAGATATATGGGGATCCCATTCAAGGCCAGCTTCATGGCATGCAACCTGCACAGTCACATAGCGCCCCACACTTAGAAGGGCCCCAGGTGTGGTTTAATGCTCTGCCATCACCATCTTGCAAATTTTGAACAAGAGGTACCACATTTTCATTTTACACTGGGTCTCACAAATTATGTAGCTGATCCTAAGAATTATCCTAATATCAATAGGGATACAGATAATCATTGAAGCTACAGGCTAGATTTATTCATTCATTCAACAAATATTCACTGAGGGGTCATTAAGTTCCAAGCACTGTTCTATGCACTGGTGATATGGCAGAGAACAAAAGTAATTGCCCTCATAGACTTTAATAGTAGGTGGAGGAAAAAAACAACAACAAGATAAATTAGAAAAAAATGAATAGTACATGAGAGGGTACTCACATGCTATAAATAAAGAAGATAAAGGAAGCAAGGGGGACAGTGGATGTTGGGGCACACAGGTGCAGCAGAGGCTTTCAGCACCCAACCTAGTTAGCTCACCCCAAGGTCACCTGAAGCTTCAGTGGACAGTTGTATTAGTCAGCCAAAGGGGTGCTGTGAACAGATCAGTTTACAAACATAATCCAATGTCTATATTTGGAATTCATAAATAATATCAAACTGCCACAACAGTTTTTATGCCAACAGCATTTTACCTGAAACTCCTGTGTTTTTCTATCAAAATGTTAAGGAATTAATGCCACCAGGAGAAATCCTTTCTCCTGAGCAGGATGATTTTGAGAAGTGTTCTGCATCATTTCTCAGAGGGTCTCCAGCAAAACTACGTTCCAGGGCCATAGCAGTAAGCCACAGATAACCGCACCCCTTCTGACTTTCATCCCTTCCCTGCTCCCTCACTATGCTTCCTGAGTTGACCTTCTAGAAAAACTACTTGCACCCACATTATTGCCTCACTATCTGCTTTGGGGAGAACCCAAATTAAGACAAGGATTTCATTTTTTTTTTAAATACAACTGGGAAAGTCTTAATGAGAAAGTGGCAGTTGAATAATGTCCCCTAATAAAGATGGGGAGAAAACGATGGGAATATTTGGAGGAAGAGTGTTCCAGGCAGAGAGAACAGCAAGTCCAAAGACCTTGAGCCCAGAGTTCTAGGTGGGCCAGTGTGACCAGTACAGAGACATGGGGGAAGGTAGCGGGAAATGAGATCTGATCAGTAACAGGAGGCCAGGTTGTAGAGAGCAGTGCTTCCAAACCAAAAAGAAAGTGAGGCATATATGTAATCTTAAACTTTCTAGTAGCCACATTTTTTAAAAAGTAAAAAATAAACAGGTAAAATTAATTTAATAATATGTTTTACTTAACCCAATATATCCAAAATACTATTTTTTAATCAATATAAAAGAAATTATCAAAAAGATATCCTGGATTCTTTTTTCATGCTAAATCTTCAAAATTCTGGTATATACTTTACATGTATAACACATCTTAATTTGGATGCTAAATTTTTATCAGAAATACTTGATCCATATTTAGATTTCATAAAATTCACCGTTGGAAAAGTAGATCGAGACACCCCTGTTGTTCCAAACATGCTTCAAATTTCCTCATTTGCTGAAGCTCCATTTCAAATGCTAACCACAATCACATGTGGTTAGTGTCCACCACCCTGGACAGCACAGCTATAGAGCATTTTGGACCATGATGACAACTTTGGCTTTTACTCCAAGGGAAATGGAAAGATGTTAGAGAACATTGCAAACATTTTGAACAGAGGAAAGGTATGCTCTAGCTGGCTGCCCTGCTAAGAATACAATAGGGTAACAATGTTCAACTTGGAGTTAACTACGCTTCCAAAGAAGTTGCACCATTTTATATTCCCATTATAATGTATGAGGGTTCCAATGCATGAGTGTTCTCTGTATCCTCACCAACTCTTATTTTTGTCTATCATTTTTTTATTATAGCCATCACAGTGGGTGTAAAGTGGTTTCTCACTGTAGAAATTTAATTACCCTAATGATTAATGATGTTGAGCATCTTTTCATGGGCTTATTGGCCACTTGTACATCGTCTTTGGAGAAATGTCTAATCAAATACTTTGCCCATTTTTAATTGGGTTATTTAACTTTTGTTGCTGAGTTATAAGAGTTCTTATATGTATTTTGCATATTAGTCCCTTATCAAGTATATGATTTGCAAATATTTCCTGCCATTCTGTGGGTTGCCTTTTCACTTTCTTGCTAGTCTTATTTGAAGCATGAACATTTTAAACTGTGATGATGTCCAGTTTGTCTATCTTTCTTTGCTTGCTTGTGCTTTTGGAGTTGGATTTTGTCAAATGCTTTTTTTGTATCTATCAAGATGATCATGTGGTCTTTGCCCTTTATTCAATTAATATGGAGTGTTACATTGATGGATTTTCATATGTTGAACCAACTTTGCGTTCCTGGGATAAATTCAACTTGGTCATGGTGTATAATACTTTTTTATATTTGGTTTATTAGTGTTTTATAGAGAATGAAATATCCCTTTTATGCATATATTCATCAGGGACACTGGTCTATAGTTTTATTTTCTTATGATGTTTTGCTTGGCCATGGTATCAGAATAATATTGACCTCACAGAATGAGTTGGGAATTGTTTCTTTCTCTTTTAATTTTTTTAGAGATGTTTGTGAAGAATTGGTGTTAATTCTTCTTTAAACATTTGATGGCATTCACCAGTAAAGTCCTCTGGACCTGGGACCTCCATTGTGGGAAATTTTTTTTATTATTAATTCAATCTCTTTACTTGGTACAGGTCTAATAAAATATTCCATTTCTTCTTGAGTCAGTTTTTATAGTTTGTGCCTTTCTAGTAATTTGTCCATTTCATCTAGGTTATATAATTTGTTGTCATAATATTTTCCAATAATCCTTTTTATTTCTGTGAGATCAGTAGAAATGTCCCCTCTTTCATTCCTGATTTTAGTAATCTGAGTCTTCTCTATTTTTCTCTTGGTCAGTCCAGCTAAAACTTTATCAATACTGTGCATCTTTTAAAAGAACCAATTTTGGGTCTCTTTTTCTATCCTCTATTTAAATTTCTTTCTTCTACGGTCTTTAGTACTTTCTTTCTTCTGTGCATACAATTTGGGTTTACTTTGTCTTTTTTCTAGTTTCTTAAGGTGAGTATATGATTTCAATTCATTTAAATTTATTGAGATTGTTCTATGGCTTACTATATGCTGTATCATGGAAAATGCTCCATGTGCACTTGAAGTAATTGTGTGTTATTCTCTTTTGGGGTTGGAAGTTTTATAGATATTTGTAAGGTCTAGTTGGCTTATAGGATTTTCTAGTCTTCTATTTCCTTCTTGGACATCTTTCTACTTATTCTATTTATTTTTGAAAGTTGGGTATTGAATTCTCTGGTCATTATTGTCAAATTAACTATTTTTATCTTCAATTCTATTAATTTTTTTTCATATGTGTTGTACCTCTCTTGTTAGGTTCATATATATTTGCATATTTTGTCTTCATGATGGATTGATCCTTTTATCATTATAAAATGTCTTCTTTGTCTCTGCCTTAAAGTCCATTTTGACTTCAACTCTTGTTTGGTTATTGTTTACACTGTATACTTTTTCCATCCTTTAACTTTGTCTATTTTTGTCTTTGAATCTAAAATGCATCTCTTGTAGGCAGCATATAGTTTTATCATGGCTTTTTATCCATTCTGACAATTTCTGCCTTTTGACTAGAGCATTTAATCCATTTACATTTAATGTAATTTTTGATAGTGTAGAATTTACCTATGCTATATTATTACTTATTTTCTATCATTTTTGTCTTTATATTCCCCATTACTGCCTTCTTTTGTGTTAAATAGATATTTTATTAGTGTACCACTTTAATTCCTTTGTTGTTTTTTCACTGTTTTTGTTTGTTTGTTTTTTAGTTATTTTCTTCATTGTTGCCCTGGGGATTACAATTAACATCTTATTTATAACAATCTAGTTCAGATTAAGACCAATTTAATTTCAATATTTTACAAAAACTTTGCTCCTCTATAGCTCCATTCCACCCTCTTTCTTCAAGCTTTTATTGCAATATAAATTAGATCTTTAAATAACTCCTCTCTCTTTATTAATATTCTTTATTTGGTGAGACATCATTCTCATACTTCCCTTTAGTTTTAGACATGATTTCCTTTAGTTTACTAAGCATCTTTAAAATAGCAATGTAACAACTTTTTCTAGTAAGTCCACAGTCTAGGCTTCCTCGGGACCAGTTTCTATTGGCTGATATTTTTCCTGAGTATGGGCCATTCTTTCTTGCTTCTTTGCATGTCTCCTAGTTTTTGGTTGAAAAGAGGACAATTTAAAAGATATAATTTAGCAATTCTGGAAATCATACCCCCCACCCCATCATTTGTTGTTCTTGCTGTTTGTTGTTGTTACTGCTATTATTGTTTGCTTAGTAAGTTTTCTGAATTAATTCTGTAAAGAATGTATTCTTGTGATGTGTGGGCACTGAAGTATCTTCCCAATCAGCCTAGTGGCCAGCTAATGATTTGAACAGAGATTTTCTTAGATGTCTGGAACTAGTAAGTCTCCCAGCCTTTGCTGAGGGGCTTGGTGTGCATGTTGGGGCTTACCATCAGTGCTCAGGCAGGCAGTTTACAAGTCTGCCTTAGCTTTCAGTTCCTCCCTGTGCAGACCCCCAGAGGTGAGATATTAGGGCTTTCTCAGGTCTTTCCTAGGCATGTGCACAGCCCTATGCAAGTATGTGGAATTCTAGGTTTCCAGGAATGTGTCAGGCAGATTTTCAATGCCCCTTATGGACATTTTATTGCCCAGCTTTTCCTTTTAAGTTTTTTTGGTGAGCTTCCTGTTTGTTCCAACTGTTATTGCCACCTCAGGCAGCTGTGAGGTTAAACAATTGCTATTGATTGGCTTCAACAAATGTCCCCAGGGAAAAGACTCTTCATACTGGGCAATCTCCAAGTCAGGTCAAATAAAAGACAAGATTTATAGTACTTTTTTCCAGAGAACTGCCAGATAGGTCAAATAATAACAGTTGGGGGCAGATGTGGCTCAAATGGTTGGGCATCCATCTCCCATATGGAGGGACCTGGGTTCAATCCCCAGGACCTCCCAGTAAAAATTTAAAAAATAAAAATAAATAATAACAGTTATGTGGGAATTGGGATTTGGATGAGCTCCAATCCCATTCTTCCCCCTCCAGTACTTGATAAGCTGCTGATTTTCACCATGATTGTGAAACTATTGGTTTTCAAGGCTACTCTGAGGCTGGGGAGAGAATTATGGGACTAGTGCAGGCTATGGCACCACAAAATGCACTGTTCTTACCAAGATTCAACCATTTTTCTTGAATAAACACCCCCTGGAATGTTACAAGATTTTGGATAATTTCCAGAGTTCTAAAAAAGTTGATTTTGACCATTTTTGCCAAGATTCTCATTGCTTTTATGTAGGAGAAGATTTCTGTAGGTTCTTTTTCCACCATTCCCACTGTTCCACCTTGACTCCAAGGTTTTGGCCTGAGCAAAGGGTGAAGTGACCATGATCTGAGATAAGGAATTATTCAGGAGGCCAAGTGGCAAGGGCAGGAGACAAGGAGTTACCCATTTACATTTTCAACAGCCTGACTTCTCTCTTTCTTGTCTGAGAAGCAGTTATGTGGATTCTGCAAATATTTTAGCTTTCCATTTCAGAGTGTAGAAAACTGTTTGAAAGACCTTGTAAGTGTACAGTCGGTTGGGCCGCAACACCCAGCTACGGAGCCGTATTAATACCTCTGTGGTCACCTAAAACAAGATTTTTCTTACTTTCAACTTAATTACCATTTCACATACTCAACTTTTGATGTAAGGCATTCAAAGGCAAGCAACAACAATAAAATCCCTTCATATCCCTGATGAAGGAAAAAGACTATTCCTTATTTTCTGAGTGGGAATTGAGGCCAAATAGAATATATTTACTTTTTCACAGGGAAGGGTTTCCAAAGGACCAGAAATAGAAAAGTATATATGTGGTAGATATGATATTTGTCTCTCCCATATCATCCCCTTTTATCTCACTAATTACCCCACCTTTCATTCTGATATCTGCACCTTCTTCTAGAGCAGGGTTTCTTAACAGTGGCACTATTGACATTTTGCACCAGGTGATTCTTTGTTGTGGAAAACTTTTCTGTGCATTGTAGGATGTTTAGCATCATTCCTGGCCTTTACCTGCTAGACACCAATAGCACCACACGCACACACACACACACACACACACATGCACACACAATGTGTCATCCAAAAATGTTTCCAAATATTGTCAAATGTCCCCTGGGGACAAAATTATCCTCCCTTAAGAACTACTGCTCTGGGGAGAAGGCCCAGTGGTTCGGGTCTAAAGTCAGTCAGCAAAATCCCATCCCAGCCCTCGGTTATTAGTTCAGGAGTTAGTATTTGTCCCAATACAGGCCAATAAAACCAAAGCAAAAAAATTTTTTGGTGGCATCAAGGAATTAAACTTTCATTCACTCTGAATTATGTGGTGTGTGGATGAACCTCTTAGAGCCATGCATCCATTTTCCCCATGGAAACAGTCAGACCCAGGATGAAGCTGACACTACATGCGGCTGAGCAGAGACACTGAAAGAACTGGTTTCTGATTCCACTGTTAAGCTGCTGAATCAAATCTGATCTGGGTTTATGAATGCATCCCCTGTTTTGTTTATGCCCGTTTCAGCTGAGTTTTCTGTGACTTGACGCTAAAAGCATCTTAACCTATAAAATATGGTAAGTAGGTTCATGACATTTAGACTCCAGGAAAATTTTGACCCAGCATTTAGAAAAAAAAAAACCACTATTAACTTTCAGGCTTTTTTTAAATAGGCAAAGTTGAAATACAGCCTCTTTCCGTCTTTGACTTCACCACATTCATTCCCAAAGGTTTGTCAGATGTACACTCAAATAGGTAAT
>JAQZBX010054538.1:0-18622 GCA_029593785.1 Cabassous unicinctus
TTTTTTTTTTTTTTTTTTTTTTGCTTCTTCCTATTCTGACTGCTTTCCATGATATATATTCTGTTTTTTTCTGTAAATGCAATAAAGAGAAAAGCTAATTAATCATGAGTATTAAAATGTAATCTTTTGGGGGGCAGATGTGGCTCCAATGGTTGGGCATCCATCTCCCATATGGAGGGACCTGGGTTCGATCCCCGGGACCTCCTGGTAAAATAAAGAAAAAATATAGAAGGTGTGTGTGCTGCTGCACCCCCCCACCCCCCCGCGGGTGTGCCAGGCTCTGCTGAGCCACGCAGCAAGATGATGATGTAACAGGAGAGAGAGACACAAGTGAGAGCCAAGACGAGACGCACCAAAAAACCAGGAACTAAGGTGGCGCAGGTGGCAGAATGCCTCTTTCCCACATCGGAGGTCCCTGGGATCAAATCCCGGTGAAGACAGACACAGAGAATTGCCCAGCAAATGGACACAAAACAGCAAAGGGGGTGGGGGGATTTAAAATGGATAAAGTAAATAAATAAAATGAATAAAATATATTTGTGTTTTTTAAAAAAAAATGTAATCTTTTTTCAAAATACAGAGAAAACATAAGTCAAGTTAATATTTACCTAATGAAATAATAGCCATGCTCTAATATGATCTATTTGGCAAATCATCTATGAATATTTACTGAGCATCTAATATGTGCAAGCACTATTTTAGATGCTGACTATACAGGATGGTACAAATGCTTACATTGTAAACATGATCAACTTTTATTATAAACTTCCAATAAGCTCACTTTTTTTTACAATGCATCAGGCACTTGAAGTACAAAGATGAAAGTGTATTTCATATCCTAGAAATACTAAAAAATCTAATGGGTTCACACATACAAAAACAGAGTTCAATAAAATGTGGGGTACAAAGGTAAAGCTGTGACACCTTAAGAGGGATAGTTCAAAGGAAGATTCTTGGAGGAGGTAACAATGATTTGAAAAGAAAGGGAGTTAGCCCAGCAAAGAGGGAGGGAAAAAGGCAGGGAGGGAGTCAGAAAAGAGAATGGTACATGAGGGTAGCTTATACACAGTTCCTTGCATGCCTGCAGGAGGGGATTGTATCAAACTCCTCTGTTGGAGTGATTTTCAACACTTTGCCCCCAGAAGGACATTTGGCAAAATCAGGGGACATTTTTGTTTGTCCCAACTTGGAGGGTGCTATGGGCATGTAAAAGCCAGAGATGGTGCTAAATATTCCACAATGCACAGGACAGTCCCCACAACAAAGAATAATCTGGCCCCAAATGTCAATAATTACTGAGGTTAAGAAACCCTTCTCTATTGCATCAGACATTCTGCTTGGCCAGAGACACAGAAATCTATAAATGGAGTCACAGTGATTTTAGTAAAGACATAATGACCAATACAGATATTAAGTAATTGTGTTAGTCAGCCAAAGGGGTGCTGATGCAAAGTACCAGAAATCTGTTGACTTTTATAAAGCGTATTTATTTGGGGTAGAAGCTTTCAGTTATAAGGCCCTAAAGAGTCCAGCTCAAGGTTGCTTTCTCACCAAAGGCATTTGCTACGTGTTGAAGCAAGATGGTTGCTAGTCTCTGCAAGGGTTCAGCCTTCCTCTCTCTCAGCTTCAGGCTGGCATAGGACTTGTTTCTTTCTGGGCCTTCTCAGCTGCTCTGGTCTCTTCACCAGGTTATCTGTAAACTATCAGGGGAATGGCTCAACTCTCTTCCTGGGGCCACAGGATCAAAGCTGATAAGGTTCTCTCCTCTGGTATCTATGGAGCTCTCTCTTTTCCTGTGTGTCTTCTTGAGAGTGTGTCTGTTTATATCAGCCCGCCAAGAGGGCAGGAACTCAACCCTGAGTCACACCCTACTGATGTAGTCAAATCAAAACCCTAATCTTAACAGGTAATTTAATCAAAGACCTCTCAGGTGAATCTAATACAATCAAAGGAGCTTGCTCCCAGAGGAACAGACCAGTTTACAAACATAATCCTTTTTTCATTTTTGGGAGTTCATAAATAATCTCAAACTGCCACAGAAATTAAGTTGCTTTTTAGATAGTGCCAAGGTGGGAATATGGTGAAATGTGGGAAAGTATTAAGAAGCATAGGAAATTCAGTCATTTTTAGTCAGTAAGTTCCTCTGTTAGGTGTAAATTTAAGGGAACTGTCTTTTTCATGTTCCTAGCACAAGGTCTGGCACATAGGACAGGCTCAAATATTATTTGTTGACTGCCTGCCTGACAGACTGACAGACTGACTGACTGGTGGAACACTTCAAGAGTTAGCTCCAAGAGCTTTCTCTTTAGGCAATGGAAAAATTGATCTTGTAGGAAAATTCAGCTGCCATTGGAGTACAGAATGTCAGATGTGATAGAAGATAATTAAATGCAATTAGAAAGCTGTTACAGATAAAAAGAAGCTGTGAGAGAAATGGACAAGTAGGGTCTGGTTAGGAATGGAAAGGAATGATGATTTTTAAGAGATATCATGAAGAAAGAATTGTTGAGATTTAGGTTTCCCTTCTCCAAGTTTGGAAGGTCCCTAAGATCACCCTCAGGTTCAAGAATTCTCTAGGACTCACAAAACTCAGCAAAATGGTTCCACTCATGGTTATGGTTTGTTACAGCAAAAGCATAACGATTACAATCAACAACAGCAAGAGACACATAGGGAAGGGCCAGGTGTAAGAATTCCAGGTGTAAGCTTTTAGTTGTCCTCTCCCATTGGAGTGGTACAGACAGCACCTACTTCTTGCAGCAAAGGTGTATAACAAAACGCACTGAGTATTGTCAACCAGGGAAATTCACCTCAGCTTTCTTTCGGCAAGGTTAATTCTTTATTACACGCTTTCTTTTATTCTGTCTCAGATTGGGTTCCCAAGCAGCAGAGCCTGTGATGGGGATTTTTGTGCAAGAGGCTTATTGAAGGAACGGTCTCAGGCGAAACCTGAGAGGAAGTGAAAGCAGCAGTATAGAGCAGAGTGAAAAACTTGACAAAGCTGTGGGTTCACTGAAGTATAGCCCCAGCCTGGAATGTGAGTGACACTGCAGAGTTGCCCTTCCCTGAGGCAAGGGGACTGGCTGTGTCCTCCAATCAGTCACTCACTGGCTGTGGGCTCTCCGCCAGGTAGGAGAGGAGATCATAACCTTGCTGACATTTCTTGCTAGTGGTGGGCTCCCTTTAGCCAGGGGGAATTCTCAGGAGAAGGGTGCAACTATGAAATGTTAGCAACCAGGGCTCACAGCAGCTGGAGTTGGAGTACACTAGCCTGGTCAAGAAGTGCCAATCTGGTCTACTATATTCTCCTGTCATCTGTTCTTCATACAGTACCCTGCTGAGAGACTTCCAATAGCTTCCTGTCACCTCTAGAATAAAACCCAAACCCTTTATCCTGTCCTATACTCTCTGGCCCCTTCCTACCCTTTCGGCTTTATCTTTCATTCTATTCAAACTTACTTTATTTTTCTTTCTTAAACATACAAAGCTCATTCTTTCCTCAGAGCCCTTGTGCTTGGTTTTCACTCTTCTTGGAATGCTCTTCCCCCAGATTTTCATGGCTATCTACTCATCATGCAGGTATTTCTACTCAGATGTTACTTTTTTAGAGAGGCCCTTCACCGCCTGTCTCTCCCCAAGAGGCTGTGAGCTGTGTGAGCTGTTCTGTTTTAGTCACAGCTATCACCCTGGTGCTAGAAAAGTAAACACCCAATAAATATCATTGAGTGAATAAACAATTGGTTGGAGAGAAAAGAGTAAAAGGTAAGGGTTAATAATATCCCAGAGATAATGGATAACTGGGAAAGAAGTGAAAACTGATAGAAATAAGAAACGTGAAGTTTGAATCAATTTATACAAAAAATATGAAATTTTCTTTTAGACATACTGAATTTGAGACAATGGCAGAAAATATATGTTAGAAGCACAATAGTGATTAGGAGCCCAGTTTCTAGAACAAAAGTCATAGCCCAGCATCACCACCTACCAGCTGCGAGATCTTGAGCAAGTTACTTAACTTCTCTGTGCCTCAGTTTCCTCACTTGTAAATGAGGATAATAATATTGCCTACCTTATAGAGTTGTTGTGAGGATTAAATGAATTAATACCTATAAATCACAGAAAACAGTGTCTGTCTAATGGTAACCACTATTTTTAAGTGGAAATTAAGGCATATGCATATAGAAGACATAGTCAAAGCTAGGGCTGGGGCAAGAGTGAGGTAAGTGAGGTTCCTCAGGGACAAAATTTAAGGTGGCACCCACTCTGAGGTTTGTGCCCTTGCATAACCCTGAAAGTGCTTCCTTCAGTTTTGTACCGTAGGGCCTGACTCGTCTCGCCCTAGTCCTGGACCTGGTTGAAGCAATCGAAGAGGAAAACCCTTTATTCTTAAGAGTCCAGGTACCTGTAACACCTTCTCTGTCTGGCCTTGGTGGAGTGGTTTCCTTCTGTTACTAATCTTTGGGTAGCTCTCTGTCTTTGGGTTGCTTCTCAGCCTTTTCCATCCCTTGCATACCAGTTCCCTGCAGTAAATCCCCTCTGTTCAGATACTCAGAGTGGATTCTGTTTTCCTGGTTGGATGAAACAATTACTATATTCTAGAGCTCTGAGATAAACATAGAATTTCAGCAAAATAGAGGAAGAAGCTAACATTTATGGAGTGACTTCAATATATTAGGTATGCTTACATAGCAGACAATATTTAATCCTCACAAGGTGGTGGAGTTATGCCCACTAGATATTGTGTAGATGAGAGAGCTGTGATTTAGGGAGGTATAAATCATCCAGGGTAACTAAACAGCAGAGCTGAGATTCAAACCTAGATATGTTTGAAGGTAGAGCTTATATTCTTTCTACTATGCAAATCACCTGGGGGGCTTCCAGATTTTGAGTAAACTCCCATCAAACTACCAGCATTCATTAACTCAGCGCATTTTTCTGAATCTAAATACTATCAATTCAAGATTACAAAATGACAAAATGCAGTAACATTTCTATTAAAATATTTTTCTCTTTTTGAAGGCTTAATCACATGTATAATCTTGTAATCTTCTCGTTTTCAATTGACTGCAAGTTTTGCTCATTTTCCTGCCCACTGTTTATATGTGTGTGCGTGTATGAAAGAGAGAGAGAGAGACAGAGAGACCAAGAGAGAGACAGAGAAAGAGAGAAAGAGAGAAAGGGAGAAAGGGAGGGAGGGAGAGCTTTTCTGAACATTTAATGTAACTGTTCTGGGATTTGAAGATTATTTACAACCACTGGATTGTGTTTCATATCAATACAAGCAGCTTTTATGTAAAATATTATTTCTAGGTCAAAGAGGCCACGCTTCTTTCAAGGTAAGTGCTAACACAGATGAGTTATTTGGAAATTTGGTCTAACAGATATGCTATTTTCAGTTCTATGTAAATAAAATTATGTTTCTCTCATTAGGACAAAAACAGAGCAGATAAGGGTGGAGCATTATATTTTTGTAAATCATGTAAAAAGAATATATAATCTAAAATAAACTGAATGCACAAAATAAATAGCTCAGGTGCAAGTAATTTATTTATGAAATGAAACCTCTTGAAAAGAGAGAAATGCTGACAGCAATTTAGTATGCAATATACTATGCTCCTGATCTTACCCTTATATTTTCAAAGTCATACGTAGTAATTTAGTTGCACTCCCATTAATATTAGTGGGAGTTTTGAAACTTAAATTCCTGCACACATCTTTGAAAATGTGTGGGTCAAAGTAAACTACTAATGAAAACTGTTTCTCATTTTTAGTGAAGTAGTTTGAATGTCTCATCAAAGATGTCCTAGAAGGCACCTTCACACCTAGTCACAGGAGAAGAATTATAGTATAAGGTTACTATTTAGAGGTCATCATCTTTAAAGCAACGTGTATAAGAAACCATATTAAAGAGAAAACAGTCTTTTCCCAGCCTTAAAGAAACATCAGTTCAGGAATCATGTTGTTTTATGGTAAGCAATGGACACTGGACCCTTCTGATGAGTGAGAAGCTGGGTTCATCTGATCAGTGATAGAGACATGCTAAGGTGAATTTTAATTAGGACTAAATTGTGGTATTACTCTTTCATACTCTGAACATCTGTTCCCTTCAGAAATGATGATTTATGCAGGCTATCAGAGCAGACAGCTTGCTACAGCTTTTGTCACGGTTAGTGGGAAGCTGGTGGTAGCATTTCAGAAAACCAGCATCTAAATGGAGACTGGCCAGTGTATATGATATAGGTAATAGGAGGAGGGGAAGCATGATGTGTCCATTTTTTATTTTGAAACCAAATATTCATTTGACTTTTAAAAAAATTATCTTCTAGACCATCTGTTGTTAATGAAGAAAGTAACTTGGACAATGAATGGACTGATGCTTCCTACTGATGTCAAAAGATGGAAAACCAAGCCTGTTCTTTCCATCCGAATGAAGAAACTTACTGAGAAGACCTCAGTCCGAATTCTGTTTTTAAAGAATGGCATGGGGCAGGATGGGCATGAGATTACAGTGGGAAAGGAAACAATGAAAAAGGTAATCTTGTATTAAATGTTGTGGTATGAATTAAATTTCAAAGTATTAATGGCATTTTTTAAACCAGTGGATTTAAAAATATGTTGGTTTTTTTTCCTTCTAAATATCAATATCAATTAATAAACTGAAATATTAAGAAGGCATTATATAGAACTCAAAAGCGCAGCTGTTCAGAAGTGTCCTTATTATACTAAGAACATAAAATTACCTTAGCAAAGCTATGTTGTTTCTGGAAATTATTAGCTCAGAGTTGGCCATTTACTTAGTTAAAAGATATGGTTACACAGCAGGAAAGGGGATGGCATTCTAGTTTGTTAGAATATTTTGTAGAATACTTGAATTGAAGCCAATCTAACTTAGCTTCAAATCTCAAATCTGCCCATTTCTGTTTCGAATACAAAATAAGAAGACCTAGAAACAACCTTTGACCCTTGAAAGAATGAGCACAGTCCAAAATAATTAAAAGTATTTAAAAGTATTCATATAAATAAAAAATAAATAAATATGGATGGAGCTAAGAAAAATCATGTAGCAATCACGCAAACTTTAGAAAAAATTAAAGTGCTACTTGTCATCTAAATGCATGTTCTTTAGAAGGTATTTGTACTTCCCAGATCATCTTTGATATTAAAAAAAATATGGAGGAACTAATGAGTTGGGAAAAAACCCACTTTTTAAAAAATAGATATAGATTTTTGAAACAATCTTAAAGTAGCCTAATAATAATAATAATAATTATTAAATTTATTAAAGATGTATTTAGAGAGGCAGCAAAATGTAACCAAACTCTCTAGGGTTGAATCTGGGCACCACCATTCACTAGCTGTGAGATCGTGGACAATTTAGCTTCTTTGAGTCTTAATTTGTTCATCTACAAAATGGGGTTAACAATAGTGCCACCTCAAAGAGATGCCGTGAAGATTAAATGTGATATAATGCATGGAGTACAATACACAGCACCCAGAAAGTTCCCAACAATTGTTTGCTATATTTAGGACTGATAAATACTCATCTATAGTTAAAAATTATTTTTCTTATACTAATAAAATCAAAATAGGTGTAAATTATTTTATGTTAAATTATTTCCAAATTGAATATTGTTTGAAACAAGTGAATAGTTGACTACATATTGGAAATTTTTTAGTCAAATTATCTATCTACTTAATTATTTTTGTGGTAGTTTTATAACCACAACCATGTAAGAGCATTTACGCATGAGCTAGAAAACTTGTTTTTTTCCCCCTTTTTTTCTGCAGATTTGGATTATGAGTAAAACAAGGGATATTGCACACCAGAGTAAATTGCTAAGGCGAATTATAACATCTTCCCTGGAGATTTTGAAACATAGAATAGGTGGTCATATCTCTTGGATTGTTAAAATGCAGTCATTCTTGGAGACAGAAGCTAGATTAGATAACCTCTTGAGTTCACTTCAATTCAATCTCTGTAATTCTATGCCTTGGTGGTAAATTTCAAGTAATAGTCACTTTTACAGATTACATGTTCTAGGATGAAAGGTTGAGTATAAATAAAAATGTCACTGCTATTTTGTTTTTTGACACTAGAAAACAATGCTTTTAACTGGCAGTTCAAAGAAGTGTTTAGCTTTTTTTTTTTCTACTTAAAATTTGTAGAATTTAAAGATTTTGACAATTTATAAAACTCATGATAGGATATGATCCAGTAATAAATATATTTGTAAATGTTTGTCTAAATATTACTTTTTAAAAAATGAACTAAAAGAGAGAGGTACCCAAATGCTGGTTTTTGGTTGTTGATAAAAATGTTTTCAAAGGAAAAATAAGGCGAGCTAATTATTTTGTAAATAAAATTTAATATTTGAAGGATTTATTGATAATCATTGGATAATGCCCAATTTGTAGATTAAATATATAATCAGTGATAGGAATAGGAGGCACACAAATAATTTTCTCTTTTATGATAGAATATTAGGAATGTTAGGGACTCAGCTATTTTTAGATTATTACTAAATAATGTAAAACTGAAGTAGAACATAAAGAACTCTTCTATGATGAGGGTATTCACAGTGACTTAAAGAAAGAAATATTATGATCCTCTTAAATGAAATTTAAGTCATTAATGATTTCTCTTTTAAACATCAAATCAGAACACACACTTTAGTGACAGAAGATTTTATTTACTAAGGAATCAGTTTGCTAGCTAAACATGTGAGACCGCAAAGTTAACATTAGGTTACATAATTCTTACAACAAACTTTACCTCAATCAGTTAAAATAAACCAATATGAAAGGAGAAAAGAACTACTAGCTCTGCTTCAGTGTCTAAAGTATCAAAAGTATAACACTTTGAAGTAGAAAGAAATCTTCCCCTTAAATAGTTGTCATACCACAGATTTTTAGCAGGTTAACAAAAATAAAATAAAATAATCCTTGGAAATATATTATCTGTGGGAATGCATCAAATAATCATAATCATAAGTGGGAAATCAAAAGGAAATCCATTTATTTATTTTGGAAGGTTAAGTAAGAAGTTTGAAATGAGGATCAAAGTGATTTATTTCTTCACTAAACTCAGGAATATCAACTATGGCACGACCCTTTGAAACTTGAATTAGGTGTTTGTTTGCTCTCTGTGTCCATTTGCTGTGTGTTCTTCTGTGTCTGCTTGTCTTCTCTTTGGGCAGGACCAGGAACCGATCCTGGGACCTTCCGGAAGGAGAGATGCACTCAATCCCTTGCGCCACCTCAGCACCCCCTCCCCCCCCGGTCCACTGTGTCTCCTATTGTCTCTCCTCTGTGTCTCCCTTTGTTGCATCATCTTGTTGTGCCAGCTCTCTGCATGGGCCAGCACTCCTGCATGGGCCAGCACTCCTGCATGGGCCAGCACTCCTGAGCGGGCCAGCTCGCCGTGTGGGTCAGCCTGCCCTCACCAGGAGGCCCCGGGAATTGAACCCTGGACCTCCTATATGGTAATCGGGAGCCCAATCACTTGAGCCACATCTGCTTCTCTTTACCTGGTTTTCTATATGCTATCGTTAATAGACACGAAATTATGGTGGTGGAGAAAATGATGAAAAAGATAATGAAATGAAGGAAACAATGAAAAAGATGCCTTAGCCTCTTGTTCCAGTTTGAATTGATTGCTCTAAATCATGGGATCTCCCTTCACCAATAATCTGGGAATAATCTTTCTCTTTCTCCTTTCTTGGAGCTCTCTTTCCTAGTTCCCTAGTCTTCCTCTTTCTCCATTTACTCTCTTACACACATGTTCCATGGCTTCCCAAGGAAGCAAACAGGCAAAACAATTTTTTGAGATCTTGGAAAATCATTTTTCCCTTTGCATTTTAAAATTGTTGCTTCATTGCCTTCTTGTTTCCAGTGTTTCTGTTGAGAAATTTAACACTATCCAAATCCTTTATCCTTTGTATCTTTTTAATTTTAACTTTTCCCCTCTGAAAACATTTTGCATGTTTTCTACTCTTTGTTCTCAGTGTTCCAAATATTTTCCAAGATGTGCTAGACACTCAGGATGTCTTCACAGTCTGAAAAGTCTCATCCTACTCTTTTGGAAAGTTTTCTTGAATTATTTCTTTAACAATATCTTTTCTTCTCCTTTCTTTGTTCTGATGTTATGGAACTACTATTTAGTTGGATCTCCTGAACTGAACTTCTAATTTTATTATATGGGATATATACTTATCTTTACTTTCCAACCCAGTGAATTTTTCACCTCTCCTCCCTGCACTTTCTCTCTTTCCTCTAAGTACTTGTTTTTAATTTGTCTTTCTTATAGACTTTTCTTAAATATGCATTTAGTCCTTCATCAACATATAAAGTAAAGGACTAAATGCTGATTGAAAGCTCTTTAAGTACAGGTGAGCCTTACTGAGGAATGGCTTTTGTTGGTGAGTGTTCTTTGTGTGTGGGTGTGGGTCTTTTCTCTAGAACTGGATCAGTTTCACCAAATAGAATTTGCCAATCTGAGCATTCTAGTAGCCAAATGAAGAAGAGGCTCAGGGTTGTACTTTCACTATGTAGACCTTCATTTAATCCCCTTCTGAAAAGATTCTCCATTGAAAAGTAAACTACCCTTACTCTCAGGTCTCTGGTGCCTCTTGTTCTAGAATTTCTCTGGTTTAGCCTATCCAGAAAACAAATTTCCTGTATTCTCCCCTAATGACAGAGGTGTAAATGTCTAGATGCTTGGTTCAGGGGAGAGGTTCTGGGGATTTAACTGCTTTGCATAGAAATAGTCAACCTGTTTTCATCCCCACTTTCAGAGGCACCCGATGGCTCAGATTTCTGAGCCTTTCTGGGATTCTGCAATACAAATCATGTTTACTTCTACTAGTTTAAGTTTTAATTTTTCTGGTCTACTAGATCATTTACCACTTAATTATCTGCCCTCTTGCTTCCAGAATTTTTGTTACTATTGTCTTCTTTTTGGTTTGTTCTTTCTTTTTCTTTTTTTTTTCTTATTTAAACAATGCTGTGTAAATGTTTTATTTAATATTAAAAAGTAGTTTTTTAGATTAAAAACAAATAATTCTAATATCTTCTTCCCACCCCAATGGATTGTTTTGCCCAGTCTCTGGAGTTTATGCACTCTACTTTAGAAAATATAGCTTAGACTGCTTAAATGAGAAGAGAGTAGTTCCTTTAAGTCACTTGGAGCTTCATAACTTATTCCAGGCAAATGGCCTGCAGTGTTTCTCTAAGTATGGTCCACAGTTCACCTACTTCAGAATCATCTGGAATAAAAGTTCAGACTCCTGGCCCCCACTCCAGCTTACTGAATTAAGAATATTAAGTATGTGGGCTTGGGAATCTGCATTACAACAAATGTCCCCTGATGATTCCTAGCCTCACTAAAATTTGAGAACTCTTGTTTGGGTGTTCTAAAACTTCACTGATGGTCATGTTCACAGACTTCTTTATATTTTGTTCTTCTTTACATCTCATGTAGTTATGAGAAAGAAAATTAATTGTGGGTCAGAGAAAGAAAGTATGAGAAATTAGAATGTTAGCTGCTAGACTAGAATTAGTGCAGGAAATTCATAAATCAGGAAAAGGAAAATGTACACAAGTTAGCATGAAGGGAGTAGTCTTTGTGTAGCAAACCTGGCTTAGAAAAAATAAATATTCCCTTAATATTTGTATGTATATATATATTTCATTATAATTACTTATCTCTGTTATTACTGAAAAACCAGGTAACTATTGAGAGAATTATTCACACATGACTCTCAAGGTATAATAAATAATGTACTTTATCAGATGCTTTTAAACCAGAGGAAAAATCCACGCTTCTATGTTTACCACTTGCCAATTTGAAAAGTAATTCAGTAAGGTGAAGAACAAAAAACTTTAAGAAAATTTTCAAGTTTAGGAAAGGCTCAGTTCAGTAAAAAAAATACAACATAGGAGTATGATTATGGAATAGTCCTTCACAACGCAGTAGATATTACAGCAGAGATATTTCCAATAGTTTGGGTAAAATAATTTAGAAAACATTTTTAAAAGATTAAAAAATGGAGCACCTGGAGTAGCAAAATTTGATTAAGGATGCTCAGCATGGATTCGGACAGGGGAGGTCATGCATAATGAGGATGTTGGAAATTCTTTAAAGAGCTTTTCATGCAATATGAAGAAAGTCCATTAATACTGGTTATTATTTTTAAAATTAGTTTAATATTAACCCCAGAGATTATGATCTGATTTAAAAACACAAAAGCAGTTATTTAAGAATATGAAAGTTGATAATATAGTCCATTCTCAAGAGGCCATAAATAGCTAATTGTCTTCTCATTATTTAATGTGAATTTCTAGCATTACACAATTGGGTTATCTTAAAATATTATAAGTGATTATTCAGTAGTCAGAAAATTTTTTCTCCAATGAAATCCAAAGAAAAACAAAATGTGAATTTCTTCAACTAAAAAGAAAACAAATGAGAATTTTTCAGTCCAAATATTTATTTACTTTACTGCTGGTAGTTAAGTATATTTCCTATATTAATTGGGGACAGTTAAGACATAAACATGATGTTTGTTAACTCTGAGAAAGTAAGATTTATTTCTTTTGTTAATGTTGTTTTATAGTTTTATATATTACATTTTATATTTTGATACATTTTAATTGCTAGGAACATATAATAATAATGGTTAAATTGAAGGGCTTATTAGTCTCCACATGTGCTTTTACCATTAATGTACCTTTGATACATTACCTAGTTGCTGGACATTAAAATAACAGAATTTTATGGAATCATCTAGTCAAGAATTCAGAAAAATGAGACTTAGAGAAGTTACCTGCCATATCCAAAGTGGGTCAATTGGCATAATTGGGACCAGAACCTTTTTTCTGTCTTAAAGAGCAAGAATTTTTTTAATTATTTAAAATTGCCGCAAATATTAATAGTTTTCTTACATTTTTATTTGTAATGTAACCTGACTTAAAGATGACAATGTAGCCATTAAAAATAAAAATTTGAGGCATCTGTTTCCGTTATCTGTACACACTGGGTTCTCTAGGTTCTTGGCTACATCACACGAAAGAATTCAGAGATGCACCAGTTTAATTAGGCCAGTAAAAAGTTTATTGAGAAACGAGGGAAAAAAGAATTATTAGTACACACCCAAGATGTGGATGCGGGCGTGCTCCAGGCAGAAAGATGCACCTGAGGTCTGGTGGTTGTCTTTATTAAAGCCGTTCCTCCCTCCTTCCCCTTCCTCAGTTGAGGAGGGACCCCAGCTGTTTGCTGTTCTGATTGGTTGCCTTTCTGTCCTCACCGGTTAGCTCTCAGGGGACCAAAGGGGAGGTCTTTCTGTTTGAAGTTATCTGGGGATTCCTTTGGAGCCTGGGAGTTTCAAATGGCACCTTGTGACCAGGGTCTTGGTGGGCTTTTCTGGCTTTGTTCTCTAGTAGTGGCCTTCCCTCAGGAGGTTTCTCATGGCCATTTTCTCTGCCAGGTCCCATCTGTGACGAGTTGCCTTCCTTCATTCCCTATAATAACATTCCTCATTTCCAGTCATGACAGAGTAACTAGTATCAGACCAGCCACCCTACTCTAAATATCTGAAAAATTGGACAAAATATCTGAAACACCTGTTTTCAGACATTGGTTAACAGGCAGCTCCAGACTATAATGCTTGAAAAAAAGGGGAGGGAAATGGATGTGGCTCAAGTGATTGGGCTTCCGTCTACCATGTGGGAGGTCCAGGGTTTGATTCCCAGGGCCTCCTGGTGAAAGGCAGGCTGTCCTGTGTGGTGAGCTGGGCCATGCAGAAAGCTGGCCCGCATGGAGAGCTGGCGCACCAAGATGACACAACAAAAAGAGACACAGAGGAGAGACAATAAGAGATGCAGCGGACCAGGGAGCTGAGGTGGCACAAGAGATTGAGCGCCTCTCTCCCACCCCGGAAGGTCCCAGGATTGGTTCTTGGTGTTGCCTAAAGAGAGGACAAGCAGACACAGAAGAACACACAACGAATGGACACAGGGAGCAGACAATGAGGGTGGAGAGGGAGATAAATAAATAAATAAATCTTAAAAAAAAATTACCAGGTAAAGAACAGCTAATTTGGAGATAAAGGGGAAAAAAGACATGGGAATATTCACAGGATACAGAGGCATTTATCTTCTGACCATTCAGAGGGGTGAGGTCTTGTATAACATGTGGAACATTCATGAAGGCTCTAGAAAGGTGGCCCATATCCAAGAGAAAACACAATCAAGAAAAACAGACCCCAACAGAGGATGAATGGAAAAGAATGACACTTATAAAGCTATTATAATTATGATCAAGGGATTTTTTTTTTAAAAAAAAAGCATAACGTGAAGAGAAATGGAAACTAAAAATAGAAACAATGTGCCTTGTAGAGCTGAAAAATACAATATCTGAAATGAAAAAGATCACTGGATGGGCTTAGGTTAGACATTACAGAAGAAAAAATCAGTGAAAGTCAAGACAGGGCAATAGTAACTATCTAAACTGAAGCTCACAGAAGGAAAAGGAAAAGGCTGCTGTGACTTGTGGGATTATATCAGGGAGCCTGAAATATGTATAAATGGAGCCTTAGAAAGGGAGCGGGGTATATTTTAAGAACTCATGGTCAAATTTTTTTCTGAAATTCATGTGAAATAACCCATAGATCCAAAAGGCTCAGTGAACATGGAGCAAGAAGGAAACCAAAGACACATAAGTCACAATGCTGTAAAAAAAAAAATGATAAAGAGAAAAACTGAAAAGCATCCAGAGGAAAAATACACATTAAATACACAGGTACAAAGATAAGAATGAAAGCTAATTTAAAAAAAACAATGCAAGCCAGAAGACAACAGAACAATATCTTTAAAGTGCTAAAGAAAAATGTTGGTCACCTTAGAATTTTATAGACGGTGAAAATATCCTTTGAAAATGGAGACAAAATTAAAACATTCTCAGACAAACAAAAGTGGAGGGAATTTGTTTCAATCAGACCCACACTATAAGAAATGTTAAAGGAAGTTCTTCACTGAAAGAAAATGATATCAGAAACAAATTAACTTATGCACAAAGGAATTATTTTAAATGTACATGAAACATTTACCAAATTAGACCATTTTTCTGGCCATTAAAACAGTCACAATATGTTTAATAGGATTAAAATCATACAGAAGATGTTCTCTGACAACAACGGAATTAAATTAGAAATGAATAATAACAGGTACCAGGACACTCTCCAGATATATGGGTATTGAACAACACAGTTTTAAAAAACATGTGAATTAAAGAAGAAATATTGAGGGAAATTAGTAAATATTACAAACAATGAAAAAACACAATTTCTCAAATTTGTAGGATGAAGCTAAAGTAGTGTTTAAATAAATACTTATATTAAAAGAGAAGAAATGTTTAAAATCTGTGATCAAGGATTTCACCTTTAAGGAGCTAGAAAAAGAATAGCAAATTTTTACCCAAAGTAGAAGGAAGGAAATAATAAAGAATAGGAATCAATGGAAGAGAAAGTGGATAAAGTAGAGAAAATCTACAAAATCTACCAGAACAGCAGTTGGCACTTTGAAAAGATCAATATAATTGACAATCCCTGTAGCTATGAAAGAAATTGAATTTATAATTTAAACACTTTCCCACAAACAAAACTCTAGACCTAAATGATCTTGGTAAATTCTGTCAAACTTAGAGGAAGAAATAATATCAATTATAAACAAACTCTTTTAGAAACTTAAGAAGGAGGAAAAACTTCCCCTGTCATTTGATAAAATTAGCATTATAAAGACATTATCAGAACAGGATATCAGATTATCCTTCTAGTCATAGATGCAAAAATGAATATTTTCCCTGATATTGGGACATGCCAATATCCTCCTGATCATAGATGAGACATCCTTCACAAAATTCAAACAAATAAAATCTGATATGTGAAAATGAGTAATCTATCAGACCAATTAAGTTTTATTTCAGGAATACAAAGTTGGTTTAACATTCAAAAATTAATTTAATTCAACACCTTAAGAGAATGTAAGAGAAAATTCATATGCTCATTGTATTAGTCAGGGTTCTCTCAGGAAACAGAATCAACAGGAGATATCTGTCAATAATATGAGATTTTATAAGAGTCTCTTACACGACCATGGGGATGCACAAGTCCAGGTTCCACAGGCAGGCTGCAAGCCAGGTGCTCTGATGAAAGTCCGATGAAAGGTCCTTGATGAGTTTCTGGGAGAAGTTGGCTGTCCAAAGACGAACTGGGAAATTCTCTCTGAATGCTGAAATCATTTCCCCTTTTAAGGCATTCAACTGATTGGATAAAAGCGTCACCCATTGCTGATGCACCCTTCCTGATTGATGCAGATGTAATCAGCCATCCATGCAGTAAACTCACGGGTGATCAAAGACCATAAATGCTGTTGTATTACAATTAGCCCAGTGCTTGCTGGACCTAACACCTGGACACAATTACCTGGCCGAGTTGACACATTAGCCTAACCATCACACTCATCTTAGTAGACATAAGAAAAAAAATTGACAAAACTTAATACTCTTTGATGAAAACAACAACAATAAAAAAACTCATAGCAAACTTGGAACAGAAGGGAACTTCTTCACTCTGACCAAGAATGTCTACTATACGCTAATTTAACTTCATACTGAATGATGGAAGATTGAACTATTTTCCCCTAAGATTAGGAACAAGACAAGTATATCCTCTCTTACCATTTCAATGTAAAATAGTATTGAAGTTCTTATCCAGTGTAATAAGGCAAGAAAAAAGAAATAAGAAGTATACAAATTCAAAAGCAAGAAGTAAAACTATTTTATTTGTAAATGATATGATTATGAACATAAAAATCCTAAGGAATCTGCATAAAAGCTAGTAGAACTAAGGAATAAATTCAGCAGGGTTGCAAGGTACAGGGTCAGTAAACAATTGATTACATTTCTATGTACTAGCAATGAACAATTAGAAAATGAATTTAAAAATTATCAAATACAATAGCACCCAGGGACATGAGGTAGTTAGATATTCATTTTAAACAATATGTGCAAGATCTATATAGTGAGAACAACAAATCATTGCTGAGAGAAACTAAAGAAGGCCCAAATGAATGGAGAGATATACCATGTTCATAGGTTGGAAGATTCAATAATATTAAGATGCCAATCTTCTGCAAATGGATCTATCTACTATATATATTTTGGCTGTATGGGGGATTTAACCCGGGACCTCATACATGCAAAGCAGGTGCTCAACCACTGAGCTATACTTAAATGCTCCACTTAAATGCTTTTTTTTTTTTTTTTTGAGGTACTGGGACTGGGGATTGAACCTGGGACCTCATATGTGGGAAGCTGGAGCTCAACACTGAGCCACACTGGCACCCCTGTGCAAATGGATCTAGAGTCTCCACAATACTCATCAAAATTCCAGCAGGCATTTTTTTGTAGAAATTTGCATTCTATTTATAAACTTTATATAGAAATGTGAAGGAATTAGAATAGACATACTAGTTTTGAAAAAGAACAAATTTGGAGGACTTACACTACCTGATTTCAACACTTACTATTAAGCTATAGTAACCAAGATAGAATGGAATTGGCAGAAGGATACACATAAAGAGTAATAGAACAAAATAGAGTTAAGAAATAGACTCACACATATATAGGCAAATGATTCTTGAAACAGGTGCTATAGTAATTCAATGTGGAAAGGACTTTTTTTGACAAGTCTTGGTGAAACAATTCTGTATGATAAGAAAGTACATCAACCCCTACCTCACACTATTCACAAAAATTAATTTAAAATTCATCATAGATGAAAAAAATAAAAAATAAAAATTCATCATAGATCTATCATAAAAAGCAAAACTATAATAGGTATTGGAGAAAACATGAGCAAAATTAGTAAATCTTACAAATAGAATGAAATGAAATTTTGGGAATGAAGCAGCCTTGGAATAGGCAAAGATTTCTTAGTTAAGACACAAAAAATATGAATTTAAAAAAAAGATTAAATGTACTTTATCTGAATTTAAAAACTTCTGCTCTTCAAAAGACATCATTAATTAAACAAAAAGGCAAGCCATAGATGGGGATAAAATATGTAAAATACATTCATTTGACACACACAAAACTTGTATTCAGACTACATAAAGATCTCTTGCAAATCAATAGCAATAAGACCAACAACTCAATTTCAAAAGCCCAAAGAGGGAAGCAGGTGTGGCTCAAGTGGTTGGGCATCTGTCTACCATATTTAAGGACCTGGGTTCAATCCCTGGGACCTCCTGGTAAAAAAAATAAGGCGAGCAGGCAAGCCAGGCCTGCGCAGATGTGTGGCAAGCCAGGCACCAAGAGGATGACGCAACAAAAGAGAGACACAGGGAAGAGTCAAGGCGAGATGCACCAGAAACCAGGAACTGAGGTGGTACAAGTGACAGGGTGCCTCTCTCCCACAGCAGAGGTCCCTAGGATCGAATCCTGGTGGAGCCTGAGGAGAAAAATGAGAAGAGAAGGCAAGAAACAGACACAGAAGATCACCCAGCAAATGGACACAGACAGCAAGTGTGTGTGTGTGTGTGTGTGTGTGTGTGTGTGTGTGTGAAC
>JAQZBX010054539.1:0-18627 GCA_029593785.1 Cabassous unicinctus
GTTATTGACTAACCAGTCCAGCGCCCGATGAGGCATATTTGTCAAGGAGTCCAACAGTAGCCCCATACCGTTTTGGCCCTCCTTTGCAGTGCTTTGCCTTGCACCCAGCGGTACCAATCACAGCATAAGCTAGGAGCATGTTTTTGCAGGTAAACAATTTAGAAAAGGAAAGATATTGCTATTATGATTAAGATTATAACCAGGGTGAAAGAGGCCCCAAGTTCTGAAGTGCCCAGTCCTCCTCAGTAAGTCGGGTATCCTTGATCCCTCCTTGACCAGCCGCGGACCTTGTCTCGCATCTGGTCTTGATGAGAACTAAGCACCTCCATTGATGGCTGCCACAGTGAACCAGACCATTTAGCTGAAGAACTTTCCAAGGTAAACTCAGAGAATGTGGCTTGGCTTCTCCTTGCAGCTTATAGCAAAATACTAGGTAAGTGAAATACACTAAGAACTGAACTTTTGGGCACAAGGAAACAGAAACTGATCCTGGAACTTCCAAGTTTCTGAAAACCAAGTTCCCAGATGAAAATGCCCCATTTGAAGACTTAGCTAAATCTGGAACTTGTAAATCAGAATTGAAGAAGCAGTTATCTCAGAAAGACTTGTGGAAAGTCTTACTGTCTGATGGCTTGGACCCCAGCTTCCTACATGCTAAACCAACAAAGTTTTTGAGAGTGCTGTATAAATAAAACCACTCTCTTTTTGGACTAAATAGGACATGGAAAGGAGATATTGAAGGAGAAACAGCTTCAAGAGGAAAACCATAGAAGCTGAGATCTGAAATTATGACATCACCTTGGACCAAGAGAGGAATCCCACCCATGTGTACAGAGAGGGTGAGTTTGCCCCAGCAGTTGAAGAGGGTGGATGTCCCTATCCAATGTTCTGGGAGAGTTTTGCCACCACAGGGTGCAGAGAGGGTGGAGCACATTCCCCAAGGATTAGGGCAGTTAAGATCATCACCCCATAAGTCTGAGAGGGGTGGACCTGTCCCCCATGTATTAGGGAAGGCCAAGTGGTCAACTCATTTCTCTGAGTGGGTTGAGCCTGTATGCCAAAGGTTAGGGGGAATGTTGTCTTCACCTCACTGTACTAGGGGCGCTGAGACTCTAACACAGAGATTAGGTAAGGTGTGGCAATCACCCCAAAACTCTTGGAGGGTGAGGTCTAGAGCTTGATGGACACCCAGATGCTTGATGAGGGTGGAACCAAGAAAATGGCCATTGGGCAAGCCTATGGAAAGGGTGGGTCCCAATGTGGCCCCACGGAGAAGAAACCATCATCTTAAGAATGACTCTCAGTCTTTGAAATTGAATGGAGGATGCCCTGCAGGTTTACTGAACTGTTGAGGACCCATGACTCATGTTAAACCTCTGAATTTCTCCTTATGGTAATGAAAATGTTTGTTCTTTGCCTTTCCATTTGTGTATTGGAAGCAGATATATTGTTTTATAAGTTTCAGAGGTCAAAACAGACAGGGCTTTGCCCCAAGACAAACTGTATTTCTTTAAACTGCATATGTTATGATTTTGTACTTGCATTGTTACTGATTCAAGGTTTTTTGAGTTTTGTAATGTATTTTTGGAATTCAGAGGGTGGAGTGTAGCAGTTTGGCAGTTTGATATAGTTATGAATTCCAAAAATAGACATTGGATTATGCTTGTAAACTGGTCTGTTAATCTGGGCATGATTAAATTATGATTAGGGCATTGACTGGGCCATGACACCCACCCCTTGGTGGGTGGGGTCTTGAAGGTAAAAGACATGGCAAAGGACAGTGTTGGAGCAGTTTTGAGTTGGAGATGTGATACGGAGTCTTGAGCTGGAGCTCTGGGAAGGAACATAAAGAGGAGCTTGGTCATGAGGAAAGAGAGATAGCTCTGGGAAGAGTAGCAAGCCATTTGCCTGATAGTCTACAGCTGGCCTTGTGGCACAAAGCAAGCCTGAGCCCAGAGAGAGGCAAGCCCCAGGAAGAGAGGAGTCCAAGAAGCCTGAACCCTGTCAAACATCGACAGCTGTCATGCTCCAACATGTGGCAGCAGACTTTGGTGAAGGAAGAAACTTATGCTTTATGGCCTAGTAACTGTAAGCTTCTACCCCAGATAAATGCCCTTTATAAAGACCAATAGATTTATGGTATTTTGCATCAGCACCCCTTTGGCTAACACAGTAAGAATAACTAAAAAGATAAAAAGAGAAATAAAAAAATATGGCATACATAAACCTAAAGAAAATATGGTTAATGTAAATAATAACAGTGAACATTAATGGATTAAACTCTCCAATCATGAGATACAGAATGGAAGAATGGATAAAAAAATATGACCCATCTATATGCTGTCTACAAGAAATTCACGGTAGACCCAGGGACACAAGGGAGCTGAATGTGAATGGTTGGAAAACAATTTTACATGCAAAGAATAACCAATAAAAGGATGGGAATAGCTGTACTAATATTAGACAAAATAGACTTTAAATGCAAAACTATTGTGAGAAACAAAGAAGGACACTATATATCAATAAAAGGTATAATCTATCAAGAAGAAAGAACAATCATAAACATTTATGCACCTAGCCACAGTGCCTCAAAATACATGAGGAAAACATTGCAAAAAACTAAGTGGAGAAAAGGATGCCTCTACAATTATACTGGGGGACTTTAATACACCATTTTAACAATAGACAGAACAACAACTAAACATCAATAAAGAAACAAAGACCTTGAATAATACATTAGAGGATCTGGACCTAATACAGAACATTACACCCAAATATAGCAGGATATACATTCTTCTTGAGTGCACAGGGATCATTCTCCAAAATAGACTACATGCTAGGCCACAGAACAGCTCTTAATGAATTCAGAAGGATTGAAATTACAAAATTATTTTCTCTGACCACAGTGGAATGAAGCTGGGTTAGAGAAACAGATTAATCACAAAGATATGGCAATTAACATACTCTTAGAAAATCAGTGGGTCAAGGAGGAAATTGCAGAAGAAATCAGTACCTACCTTGAAATGAATGAAAATGATAACACAACATATCAAAACCTATGGGATGAAACAAAGGCAGTGCTGAGAGGGAAATTCATAGACATAAAGGCCTATATTAAAAAAGAAGAAATAGTTTAAATTAACCCCAAACAAGCAGAAAGAAGGAAATAACAAAGATTAGAGCAGAGCTAAAGGAAATTGAAAATACGAATGCACAAAAAAACATAGCCAAAACAAAAAGCTGGTTCTTTGAGAAAATTAATAAAATCAACAAACCTTAACTACACTAACAAAGAAAAAAAGAGAAAAGATGCAAATATATAAAATAAGATATGAGGATGGGGATAACATGAATGTCCCCACAGAAATAAAGAGTATCATAAGAGGATTCTTTGAAAAATTGTATGTCAACAAGATGTGTAATTTAGGGGAAATGGACAAATTCCTAGAAACACACAAGCAGCCTACATTGATGAAAGAAGAAATTGATAAACTCAACAGACCAATCACAATTAGTGAGGTTTATTATTCATCAAAAAACTTCCAACAAAGAAGAGCCCAGGACCAGATGGCTTCACAGGTGAACTCTACTAAACATTCTGGAAAGAAAAAACACCAATCTTGCTTAAACTCTTCCAAAAAGTAGAAGTGGAGGGAACATTGCCTAACTCATTGTATGATGTCAACATCACCCTAATACTGAAGCCAAAGGCAACACAAGAAAGGAAAACTATAGACCAACCTCCCTAATGAACCTAGATGCTAAAATCCTCAACAAAATACTTGCTAATGTTATTCAACAACACATCAAATGAATTATACACCATGACCAATTGGGTTTCATCCCTTGTATGCAAGGATGTTTCAACATAAGAAAATCAATGAATTTGGAGGAATCACGCTACCTGACTTTAAAACATACAAAAGCTACAGTGGTCAAAACTGCATGGCATTGGCACAAGGATAGACATACTGACCAATGGAACTGAATTGATAATTTTTATATAGATCTTCACATATACAGTCAACTGATATTCAACAAGGCCAACAAGCCTAATCAACTGGGAGAGAATGGCCTCTTCAACATATGGTGCTGGAAGAACTGGATATCTGTGTCAAAAAGAATGAGAAAGGAGCACCATCCTATCACATTATACAAAAATTAGCTCAAGATTAATCAAAGATCTAAATATAGGAGCCAAGATGATAAATATCATGTAAAATAATGTAGAGAAGCATCTATAAGATTAGGAAATGGTTTCATGAACATTACACCAAAAGCATGAGCAAAGAAAGAAAAAAATAGATAAATGGGAACACCTCAAAAGTGAAAACTTTTGCACTTGAAAGGACTTTATCAAAAAAGTGAAAAGCCAGCCTACTGAATGGGAGAAAAATACTTGGTAACCATCTACCCAATATGGCCCTTGTATCCAGCATATATGAAGAAATCCTACATCTCAAAAATAAAAAGACAAACAACCCATTAATAAATGGGCAACTGATTTGAATAGACAGTTCTCCAAAGAAGAAATACAAATGGCTAAATCACACATGAAAATATGCCCAACATCATAGCTATTAGGGATATGCAAATCAAAACTACAATGAGATATCATCTTACACCCATTAGATGGGTGGCTATTAAAAAATCAGAGGGCTACAAGTGTTAGAGAGGATGTGGAGGAATGGGAATCCTCATCCACTGCTGGTGGGAATATAGAATGGTGCAGCCATTGTGGAGGACAATTTGGTTATTCCTCAGGAAGCTAACTATAGAACTGCCATATGATCCACCATACCCACTTCTGGGTATATATACAGAAGAATTGAAAGCAGGGACATGAACAGATATATGCAAACCAATGTTCATAGTGGCATTATTCATTGTTGCCAAAAGTTGGAAACAACCTAAATGTCCATCAACAGAGGAATGGATAAACAAAATGTGGTACATACATACAATGGAATATTACTCAGCTATAAGAAGGAATGCAGTAATAACACACAGGATAACATGAATGAATCTTGAAGACCTTATGTTGAGTGAAGCAAGCCAGGCACCAAAGGACAAATATTACATGACTTCACTGATATGAATTAAGCAAATTGAGCAGACTCTGGAAGATAGGTTTACAGGGGACAGAAAGCGAGTAGAGGGTTCTGAGCCAATGCCCATATGGGCAAAATTTATAAGGCAGAAGGGTGTAGTTGTGCAGTGGATGGGCATGACAGTGGTGCAGTGATGATGCTATTGAGTTGGATGGAGCTGGTCTGTGAAGGGGTAGAATGGGGTGTAGTTTGGAATGTCCATGGAACTGGTGGGGAGGGTTGGGGGAGGCGAGTAGGTGAACTCTGGGGATATGCAGATATATGGTTGAAGCTACAACTGTGGGAATGTTCATTTGGCAAATTTGGCAGGGGATGCTCACTGATTTAAGGTGTTGGATGCAGGGGGCATGCAGGACCGGGCACACCTGGGGCAGGCTTCTAGGGAGTGTGTGAGTTTTCATCTTGTCATAGTGTGTTGTATCACTGGGTGGATACCTACACAATGAACGGGAAGTTGTTGGACTTCCATGCTGGGGAGTCCTGCTAAGTTCTCAGAGCAAGGGGCAGAAGTCTCTTCAGAGCACAGGTTGTGCCCAATAGGGGAGGACAGACTAGTATATCAATCCCTCAATATAATTGCAAGTAACTATGAACCTTGTTCTTCAAGGAGTGAAATTTGGTAGTTGCTGTGGGTCCTGAGGGCAGGGGGAGGGAGAAATAGAACTGATGGAACATGGAGTGTTTTGGGGGCATTGGAATTGGTCTACATTATCTTATAATGATGGATACAGGCCATGTTAAATTTCATCAAAATTTATATTAAGTGTATTGTCCAAAATGTAAACCATAATGTAAATCATTGACCATGGTTAGTAGCAATGCTTCAATATTTTACATCAGTTCTAACGAATGTACCATCCACATGTAAAATGTTATTTATAGGGGAAAGGGGGAAAGGGGGAGGCTGTTGGGTATATGCAAATCCCCTATATTCTGTACATGACTTTTCTGTAACCTTAAGCTTCTTTGAAGTTAAAATGAAAAAATAAGATACAGTGGGAATATATGGAAGAAAAAGTCACTGTACATACAACAGATCTAACAGTGATGAAAGACTTAATGTCAAAACATTTAATTTTTTAATTTTTTAATTTCATATTTAAAAATTTTTTGTATTTTAATTTAAAAATTTTAAACTATCATTATTATTTCATTTTCTTATTAATTTTATTTGGTTATTTTGTTGGCTTCATTTTTGAAGAAGTTTTGGGTCACAGAAGTGTTTCAGCTGTGGCAGGTGAGGATCATTGCTGTTGTGTGTCAGTGATGGGGGATACATGGGGTTTACCTGGGTCATACATATAAGGCATGAATTTGTTCAAGTGTTCATGGGCCATTGTCATGGTGGGTACAGATTCACACAATAATTGAAAGAATATTGAATTCCCATCTGAGGGAGCTCTGCCACATTTTATAATGGGACAGCAAGTATACCCCAAGTACAGGGACAGTGACTAGTGAAAGAGGGTGGAACACTGACAGGCCCTTGACATTGATGACTGTATGTATGAACCTTTTCTTTTGAATTTGAGACTTAGGCTAGTATTATATGTTGCCTAAGATTTACTTCCTGAGATCCTCCTTGTTGTTCAAATGAGGACTCTCTCTAAGACAAACTCAGCATGTAAATGCACTACCTTCCCCCTGGCATGGAACATGACTCCTGGAAATGAGCCTCGCTGGCACCAAGGGATTACTACCAAGTGCCAAGTAGCAATGCAACTGGAAAAATACCTTGACCAAAAGGGGAATGGGTAATACAAATGAGTTTTTATGGCTAAGAGACTTCAAAATGAGTCAGGAGTTCATTTCAGAGGTTACGCTTATGCATGTCTCAGCAGGATCTCATTGACTGCCACAGTAAATTTTGCCTTAAATAGCAGGGCTTCTGAGGGCTCTGTAGACATTTAGACACTATAGACAGGGCAGACACCTCAGGCATTTCACAGCCTGCTAGTGGGCCCTACTTCAGAATTTATGTTCCCAAGTCTGACAGAGTTGGACTCAGCTGTGGTCTCCCTATTCATGGCTCTTCTGCCCCTTCTATTTGAACCTATAATTAGTATTAGAGTTGATAAGTTTATGTCCAAGAGACATAAATCTTTGGGATGTCCATGTGTCAGTTGGGCCCTGAATCTCAACAGTGTTGCAGCACCCACTCTACAATTCATTGTACTTACCCAGGATAACTAACAAAGTGATGATGGACAAGAAACATCCCAAGGAACAGAGAGTGCCTGCAACTGCACCCATCTGCCCTATGGGATCTAAGCCCCCTCTCCATTAGAGGTGGAGTGGGCATCACCATCCTGGAATCCTCAGGAATGGGGAAAGATAGATGGACTAGAGTAAACTTATTATTATTCTACTATACACTTATTGTGAGTCTAGCAATGGAAGAAGATTTATCATTGATGTGGAGGCAGTGGCCCCTGGAGGTGCTGAGATGAAGGAGTGGGAAATATAGGTGTAATATGAGGGCATTTTCAGGACATTGGAATTGTCCTGAATGATGTTGCAGTGACAGATACAGGTCATTATCTATATTGCCGTAACATACAAAGTTGTGTGGGAGACAGTGTAAACTATAATCCACATTTAGTGGCAATACTCCAATATGTTTTCATCAATTTTAACAAATGTACCACACTAATGAAAGATGTTGTTAATCTGGGAAAGTGTGAGAGGGGCAGGAAATGGGTCATATGGGAATCTCTTATATTTTATAAGTAAAATTTATATAATCTAAGTATCTTTACAAATTTTTTAATGTATAAAAATAAAATTTAAAATTTAAAAATTTAAAAATATACAAAGGGAGTCTCTTGGGGAGTGGGAGCAGCTCATTGGTTGAGCACCTGCTTCCCATGTTTGAGGTCCTTGTTCAATCCCCAGTACTTCCTTAAAAAAACTAAAAATAAGTGAATCTGCTGTAGTCAACAAATAGATGGCTCATATTTTTTTTCCATTGTGTCATTTTATGTCTTTTGATTGAGGAGTTCAATCCATTAACATTCCATGTTATTACTGTACAAGGCATTACTTACCTTGCCCATTTTATCCCTTGGCTTTCTGTTTTCATATCTTACTATTTTCTCTCTTTTAACCCTTCCAGTTCTCCTTATTTATTATCTTCATTACTACACTCTTCTCCAAGCCTCTCAGCCTTGTCATTTCCTTTCAGACTGTAACATACCTTGCAGTATCTTTTGTAGAACCAGTCTCTTGGTGACAAACTCAGTTTTTATTTGTCTGTGAGGACTTTAGACATTTTTGAAAGATAGATTTCTGGAGACAGAATTCTTGGCTGGCAGTTTCTTCTTTCAGTACCTTAAATATATTTTGTCACTGTCTTCTTACCTCCATGGTAAGAAGACCTAATGAGGCTCCAGTGTAAGTGATACATTTCTTTTCTCTTGGTGTTCTCAGAAATCTCTCTTTATGTCTGGTATTTTACATTCTGAATTGTATATGTCTCAGAGTAAACCTATTCAAGTTTATTCTGTTTGAATTCTGGAATATTGATATTCATGTCTTTCATATGGATTGGAAAATTTTCAGTCATTATTTCCTAAAAAGTTTTTTCTGTCTCTTTTCCATTCTCTTCTCCTTGGATTTGCATAATGCATATGTTTTGTGTGTTTCATGCGATCATGCAATTCCCTGAAACCCTGCACAGTTTTTCCATTCTTTTCTCTTTCTGTTCTGTCATTTCCAATTCAGATTCTCCATCATCTAATTCAGTAATTCTGTCCTCAAACAAATCAATTCTGCTATTATATGCCTTTAATGCATTTATTTATTTATTTATTTGTTTGTTTGTTTATTTATTTATTTATTTATGCCACCCTTGCTGCTTGTGTTTTACTGTGTCCATTCGCTGTGTGTTTCTTCCGTGTTTGCTTATCTCCCCCTTGCTGTGAGGTCCTGCTGCATCAGCCCACTGCGCTGCGCGGGCTGGCCTGCTCTCACAAGGAGGCCCCGGGAAACGAACCCCGGGGCCTCCCATATGGCAAACAGGGGCTCTATCGATTGAGCCACACCCGCTTCCTGCTGTGAGGTTTTGCTGCATCAGCCTACCGCGCCGTGCGGGCCGGCCGGCCTGCCCTCACAAGGAAGCCCCGGGAAGCAAACCCGGGGCCTCCCATATGGTTAACAGGAGCTCTATCCGTTGAGCCACACCCGCTTCCCCTTTAATGCATTTTTAATCTGATCTATTGTGTCTCTCATTTCCATAAATTCTGTACTTTTCTTTACAGGCTTTCAAATTGTTCTTTATGTTCACACAGTGTCATCTTAAAATTCTTCACCTCATTAGTCATATTTTCCTTCAACTTCTTGAACTGATTAAAGGAGATTTGTGTGAACATCGTTGATTAGTTGTCTTTACTCCTGTGTCTCATCTGGAGTCTTGGTTTGTTCCTTTGCTTGACCAAATCTTTCTGTTTCTTAGTACGTCTTATTATTTTTTGTTAATATCAAGCCATCTGACTGTGGTGGTAATTTTACTCTGCTCATCAATTTCTTTCTCTTACCATTTTTTTTTTTTTTTTTTTTTTGCAATTCAATGAGATTCTATTGGTCATATACCAGTGAACCTACTGACACAACCAAAATATAGAACTTCTCTGTCACTGAAAAGCCTTCTTCCTCAAGACCCTTTGTAATACATGCCACCCTCTGCCATTTGCCTGAAAAAGTATAGATAGGTTTGCATTTCCTAAATTTCTTATATAGATGACATCATACAGTATGTACTTTATTGTGTCAGGATTATTTTCACTTGGAATAATGATTTTGGGGCTCACATCATACTTTATATACTTTATTGTGTCAGGATTATTTTCACTTGGAATAATGATTTTGGGGATCATCCATGCTGTGTCATGTATCAGCAGTTCATTGATTTTATTTCTGAGGAGTATTTTGTTGTATGGATATGCCACATTTTGCTTATTCCCTGAAAGATATTTAGGTTGTTTCCATGTTTTGTTATTGTGAATAAAACTGTTATGAAAGTCATCTTTGTGTAGATATGTTTTCATTTCACACCTAACGTGAGATGCTTGGTTATGTGATAGGTGTATGTTTAATTATAAAAGTGGTTGTGTCATTTTATACACCCTGCATAAGTGTGTGAGAACACAAGTTCCTTCACATCCTCAATGATGCTTTTATTCTCAGTCATTTTATTTTCAGCAATAACCTTCATTGTGATTTTAATTTGCATTGTCTTTATAACCATTGATGCTGAGCACCTTTTAACATGTCTATTAACCACTCTTTGGTAAAATATCTGTTCAAATCTTTTGCTCATTTTTAAATTGAGCATTTTGTCTTCTTATTTTTGAATTATATTTACATATATATTGTGGATACAAGTCTTTCGGCATCTAAATTTATTGCAGGTATTTTCTTCAATTTTGTAGTTTGTCTTTGGATTTCATTAATTTTGTCTTTTGAAGAGCAAAACATTTTAATTTTGATAAATTCAATTTTATCAAGTTTTTCTTTTATGCTCTATGCTCTCTGTGTAATATCTAAGCAAATTTTCCTGTCCAAAACTGCAAAAGATTTTATCATTTTTTTCTTCTAGATGTTTTCTACTTTTAACTTTTACATTTGGGTCTCTACTGCATTTCAAGTTAATCTTTGTGTATAGGGTGAAGTAAAGATTGATGTTAATTTTTCCATACGGATATATGTTTCAGCACCATTATGAAATGATGTTCCTTTCCCCAGTAAATTGCTTTCACATCTTTGTTGAAAATCAATTTACATACAGGTGTGAGTCTATTTCTCAACTATTGATCTATATGTCTACTCCTTCACCAAAACTATATTGTCTTTTTATTAATTTAGCTCTATAGTAAATCTTGAACTCAGGTCAGATATGTCCTCCAAATTTGTTCTTCTTTTAAAAAATTGTTTTAAACACTCTAAGTCATTTGTATTTCCACATAAATTTTAGACTCAGCTTAATCATCTTACCTATTTCTACCAAAAATCCTGCGAGAATTTACATTGGGATTACACAGCATCTATAGATCAGCTTGGAAAGAATTTATGTCCTAACAATATTGAATCTTCCAATCCATAAAATGATACAATTTCCTTTTTTTAATTCTTTGCTCTCAGTACAATTGTGTAGGGTTTTTTTGAAGATGGCTTGCATTTCTTTTAAAAATGCTTTCTATTTTATGTTTTTTGAATGACAAATGAAAATTTTGTTCAAGAGAAAAATATTCAGATAAACAAAAATCAATACTATTTGCCATTTACAGGTTTACAGACCCTTTCTAAGAACACCCAAAGGATGTACTTCAGGAAAAAGAAACAAGATCCTAAGAGGAGGGTCTGAGGTGAAATAAGAAATGATGAACAAAGAAAGTGTTAAATGTGGAGGTAAATGCAAACAAATATTGAATGCTGAAAATCATAATATCTTAGAGAATTAAAAAAATATAAAGCTAAACTGAACAACAAGCATGGGAAGTTTTTATGAGCCAGGCATGGAGATGGAATGTACCAGTTCTCTGTCACCTGGTTGTAGCTAGGTATAAGGAAGACTTGAAAATGTAGCTTAAGACTGCATCCAAAAAGAATAGATCATGGATTTTCAATGAACAAGCAGCAGCCTCTGCCACAGGATATAAGCAAAGAGGAGTGTTATTTGTGTCCAGATCATTGAATTACACCAGAAGAGGAAAAAAAGTTGTTTATTAATATTAGTCTTTGACAAGTTAAATATGCAGCTTAAAATCTCTAGGGAGAAACAAAATCATAGAAGTAGATATGATTTACAAAGGAAAAAATAGAATGAAATAAAACACTTGAAGTAATTAAGAAAGAAGAAAAAAACAAGAGTGAGGCACATAGAGATCACAAAATGAAATGACAAAGATATTAATTACAAAAATTATTGTAATTAATTTAAATTTAAAATGTTCCAATTTTAAAATGAAGAAAACTGCAAACTGTGTTTTTATATCCAGCTATGTCTTGTTTATAGGCAATATGTCTAAAATATAAAGGAAGTATAAATGCAATAAAACCCACCCAAATCTATATGCTAAGGAAATACCAAACAAAGGAAAGCTTGCATAATTTCACTAACACCAAATAATTTGTTTATAAACTAGGAGCATTAATAGAAAAAGTTCAATTCAAAATGATAAAAAGTTACATACACTTGGAAGAGTTAAAAATTCCAAAATTATATGCATCTATCAGCTCAATCAGTTTAACACAAAAATAATAGAAATATAAGGAGATAAAGAAAAAAATCTACCATTATAGTAAAATGTTTCTAATACAGCTCTCCATTAATCAATAAATGATTCAGGCAACTTGTAGCAATGCAGCCGAAATAAAAGTGCAAAAGTGTTCCTAAAAGTCATAGGTCAAAAGACACCATCAAAAATATCCAATCAAAAATACCCCATCAAAAAATATCTGAAGAATTCTCCACCCTCATGGGTTTATCATCTCATTATTCTTCCTGGTATTTCTTACCAGGAATCCCAACATTTTAATATGCCCAAGCAGGCAAAGAAATACAATTGCACTGTTTGGGTTAGGATAAGTACCACAAAGTACTGTAACAAAAAAGTCTCATAAATCTCAGTTGACAAAACAAAATAAAAGTGCATTTTTTACTCATGTCACCATCCTCTTGATGAGTTCCTTCCACCTTGTGGCTCCAGCATTCCCTAGCACCTTGATAGCTCTTGCTGGATCTTCTGCATCCACCCAGATTTGGGGGGGAAGGGAAAGAGTGGAGAAGAGCAAGAGGCAAGAGATTTTGATGAGCCAGGCTTGGATGTCACATACACAATTTCTGCAGGATTTTGTCATTGCAAGGGAGACTGATAATGATCGTTTGACACTGTGCTCAGGAGGTAGAGGAAAAGGTTTTCGGAAACAGCAGTGAGCACACCACGTCCCACCATCCCACTTATCACAGAGAACATGATCTATCCTACTCTTGAAAAATGCTTCTGGTCTGTATTATCAGTTGTAAGATAAGATTGTATGATTTATTTCTTAAACTCTTAACTTCTTTTCACTCTGTCTTTGATGCTTTTTAGAACTGCTCCCTGAAAAAACTAAAATGCAATAGGAGGTCAATGAGGTAAAAACTTTCTTTTTTAAAAATTAAGGCATCATCTGCATATGGTAAAATCCACCCTTTTCAGTGAATAGTTCTGCAAGTTTTAACAATCACGTATAGTTGTGTAACCAGCACCACAACCAAGCTACAGAACAGTTGCATTACTGAAAAAACCCTCCTCCCTTTGTAGTCAACACCTCTCCCACCCCCAGCTGCTGGCAACAAGTGATCTATTTTCTGTCCCTTTAATTTGTCCTTTTCCAGAAGGTCCTATAAATGGAATTGCACTGTGTGTAGCCTTTTGATTCTGGCTTCATTCACTCAGCTTAGTGCCCTTGAAGCTCATCCACATCATTGTGTATTAATAGTTTGCTCCCTCTCATTGCTGACTTATACTCCAGTATACATGGCACCAAAAGTCCAATCCATGATAGGAAAAATAAACAAATTGGATCTCAAAATGAAGAACTTCTTTTCTTTGAAAGACATTGTTGAGAGATTAAAAAGACAAGTCACAGACTAGGAGAAAATATTTGTAAATAACTTACCTGTTAAAGGATTTTTTCCAGAACATATGAAGAGCTCTTGAAATATAATAATATTAAAAAATTTAAAAGACCAAAGATCTGAACAAGTACTGAGTCTAAGAAAATATATGGATAGCAGTAAGCACATCAAAGTATGCTTAACATCATTGGTCATCAGGGAAATGAAAATCAAATCTACAATGAGATATCACTACACACCTACTACAGTGGCTCAAGTTTTGATAATGACTCAAAATTATGGAATGCAAATGAACACTCATCAATTGCTGATGGGAATTCAAAATAGTGCAGGCACTTTGGAAAACAATAGTTGATGTCTTTAAAGTTCAACATACTTAGCATACAATGCAGAAATAACTACAAGCTATTTACCCAAGTGAAAACCTGTAGATGACTGCTTATAGCAGTTTTAATCACCATGAACTAGAAACAACCCAAATGCTCTTCTACTGGGGAGTGGACAAAGAAAAACTAAAAAGAAACTAGCTTTTTCAGTACTAAAGTAGGCAGTTTTTGGATATTTATGAAGAGCTCCACAGTTTGGTAATGGACAAATCTACTTTATCTCATATTAAGCTGTAATCTTGGTTCTACACTATATATTTTAGAAAGTTGCATTTGTTGTTTTATTTTCATTTTCTCATTCCAATGAAGTATAGTCCTCTGCAAATAAACTGGAAAGAGAGGAGAGCTTGTGTCTCTCTGGCAAATATATGGGATTGAAGTATCTATTAGGACAAAAAGGACTTTGAGAAAGATTATTCCAAATGAGACAGTCATCAGGGCTCTTCATTTCAGATATGACCTGGATTAAGTCAATGCTGTGCACAGTGCTGCTTCCACAGCCCATGACTCCCACAGATCTCACTCAGCCCTCCAGTGCACAAACAGTTCCCAAGCATTAGGCAAAAATTGCATACACCGTACTTTCAGTAAAATAAACCCATGACAAATTTTAAGACAATCGTGTATGAGAATCACTTGAACTTGCAATATGCCTAGATGTGAAGTCAGGGGGAGTTGGGGGATGATGGGTTCCTCTAGGTTCTTGGCTATACCAATAAAGGAATTTAAGAACATTCCAGTTTAGTTAGGCCAGTAGTTTATTGAGAAAATGGGAGAGGAGAACAGAAATGGGAGAAAATAACAGATTACACACCCCAAGATGTAGGTGCAGGCTCCTTCAGGCAGAAAGAGTGATTTGGCTTGTGGAGCTCCCTTTCAAGCTATTAATTATTGCTCCCCTTGCTAATGTTTGGAGGAAGGGCCCCAGCTTTTTCCTCTTCTGCTTATCTCACCCTTCAGTTCCCCAGTGGGCCCAATAATGAGGCCCCTTGGTGCTTTCCCTTGACCCCAAATGATATCTCATTCCAAATGGGGTTCTCATGACCAGGTTCTCACCGACTTCTTCTGGTGGACTTCTTGGTCCCTCAAGGGGTACTAGTGGTTTCATTTTATAGTTCTTCTTGAATTTCTGTTTCCATTTTTTTCTAAAACTTTAAGTTTTCCCTGGTTAAGTTATCAAAATAGGGGCAGGGAGCCACTAATGGGGTATAGAATTGATCTAAGGTAACTGGGAAAGAAGCAGGGGAGACAAGGCTTGTCTTTCTTCACTTTCTTGGCTGGCCATCAGATGGTGCTCTTTGGCAAACTTTTCCATTGTGATGAATCTTTCAATTCCATTGACTTCTGAGATATAAATTCAAAACCAGCTTACACTGGTTAAACTCTCTGAACAGAAACCATGATCAGGCCTCTGAAGCACCCTCCCTCTTCCCTGGAAGAAATACGTACTTCCCTCTCTGTGTTGGCTGCTTAGCTGCAAGTTTTATGGAGGTTGTCCTTCTCAAGTGTGGGGGATGGGTGCCATTCCCAGGTGTGAGGTCAACAAATCAGTTTTCCCTTTGGCCCCTTAGTCTCTCCATCCCCAGTTCTCCTTGATGATGTGTGTGGCACTCTCCTGTTCTGCAAGTCCCCAAAGCAGCTCCCTGGGATGACTTCTACACTTTCTCTCTATTTTGTACCTGCATCCTGTTTGAGCTAATCTGATGCCATCTTCCCAGAACTTACACCATTGATTCTTGTTGCTTGGGTTTTACTTTTGCCCAAAACTTTAATTTCTTTTAATTCTAGACCTTTGGGAAGACTTACCTCACATACTAATTTTTGCAAACCTTCCCATTGCTCTTTTTTTATATTTAATGGGGGCATGACTCATCTTCATGTTTATGAGGATTCTGTATACATGAACCCTTCAATAAAATCTTTTCTAAAAATATGGATTTTCTATTTTACCTCCAACCCATCAGAACTGGAGGACATATTGAGACAGATACTCTCCTGGGGCCCATTAATGACAGATTATCATACAGTCCCAACATCTGTTATGGGACCATTTGTTATAGCACAAATTTAAACCTAAATTCTCATCAGGTAGGAATGTTTCATATTTTTCAGCATATATGGAATGGATGATTAATCTTTCCCCATGAATCTCCTTCAGTAAATTCAGTAAATTAGCAGTAAATTACTGCTCCAGGACTATTAACATAAAAGCATGTACCACCAAGAAGGGAAATTAGCAACTCCACTTGGTAAATGATAATCACATAAGAAAATAAAGCAAGAGCAAAAACCCTCTCCCACTGTGATGAAACAGACAATATTAGCAGTATTATTATTGGTAATAATTCATGCCAAGGGGGGAAGCAGTATAAACTAAGAAAAAGCCAATTGGATGCAGACCCACACCATATTGTTGGCTTTTTGTTGTTATTTTTCTGGGTACTTTCATTGGTTTGCAATCCAGAGGCTCAAATCCTCCAAATAAGCCATTCTTTCAAACAAAAATGTTAAATGCTGAGGGCCACATGCCATCAAATTTGGCTAAAAAGAGCCCTACACTTCAAAGAGTTGCTGGCTTGTCTATCTCCAGTTGAATGAAAAATTGAGGCAAATGGCCCATAGGAATTGAACAAATTTGTGGAGCTGACTACAGGCTAATGCTGGAGCTCCAACCTCACTCACAAGTATTTTAATTACCGGACAACCTGATATATTATTTTTAAAATGCCACCAATTCTGGCCATATGATTTAAAACAAATTTGCAAATTGTCCTTCTCATCACATATCTGAGCAAAACCTTTGACTATTGGGAGCTTTTACATTCAGCTAACATTAATTGGGTCTTTAATTGTACTAACAGGGTCCTGGTTCTTTGGTCAAATTACAGCAGCATCAACTTTGCTAGCTCTGCACTCAAAAAGCCCCTTAATTTAATAGATATTTTCAAGTCAGAACTTCAAATTCTACAAGTAGTTAGAGGTCCTGAGCTACAGGCCACAGGCCTGTGTGTGCATTCTCTTGGGGTAGGCTGGCAGGCAACTTCTGGGGTTGGGTCCCTGCACCAGCATAGGCTCATGCCTGCCCCTGATCCTCCTTTCTCTGGTAGTTGCTCCTTCATGTCCCAGCCTGTCTGTCTTCTTGACCATGCTCCAGGTGTGGCCTGGGATTCAGCACCTGGAGCTCTATGCCCAGACATTTCTGGAAGAGTTGGGAGGTCACTGGTAGTGACAGGTCCTGGAAGGAGAGACAGAGCCACCAAGACCCACATTTAGATCCTATTTCCTGCTGCCATCCCCAACTGATGATAAATTTAATTTGGAACAAAATATTAATAAACTGGAGCCAGTCCTTTTGCCAGAATTGCCATAAATGAAGTTAATTTTGTACAAAAATGCATTGCAACAGACACAAGTCATAATATGTTTTATGGGGAATGCTGATATAGAGTAACTTCAAAATTTCTTTTGATCTTACTTTGTAAAAGAGCATTCTTATACTATTAACCACAATCTTCATCCACCACCAAAATCATTATATTATAAAGTCCTGCATTATTCTCTATCTTCCTATCAATTGAAATATTACAACCACAGACTACCCATTTCAGTTACAACCACATTTATAAATCAGCAGTGTTAGTTATACTCACTATAATGTATTACCATCAACTCTATTCATTTCCACACATTTATAATAAAAATCATTAAAAATACTACACACATTAAGCATCAGCTCCCATTCTCTACCGATATAGTATTTCCTATGAGGGTATAAGGGGGTATGGGATTTTTCTTTTTGGAGTAATGAAAATAATTGAAAATTGCATTGATGACAGCAGAACTCTGTGATGAATATGGGAGCCAATGAGTGTACATTTTGAACGGGTATTACAAAGCATGGGACTGTATACCATTTCATGGAAGATTTTGGTTAGCTTAACAAATATAAGAACATTCTCTAATGAAATATAACAAGCATATAATACTAATTCAGGGTAGTAGTAATATTTTGATGATGCTCTATCATGGTTTGTAACAATTGTTTCACAACAATGCAACATGTTGATGGTGAGGTAATGTATGGGTGCCCTGTATGATGATATGCATGTTTGTTTTGTAAGTGCACAACTTTTAATATACACTTATTGTTTATGGATGTTCATTTATGAAAGATAAGCTTCAATATAAAAAAGTTTTAAAAATTTCCTTTATTCCAGATGATTCAATGCCATTACCGAAATTCTATTACAAAAACCTTCTTGTTGAACAGGATGTTCCTTTGACATGTATTGAACAAATTGTCACAGTAATTGACCACAAAAAAAGCAGAAAGTCCAAGGCCCAAGCAGAAACTGAATTGTAATCCAACAGAGTTAATTATTTATTGTAAAGATTTCAAGATTTTCAGATTATGCTCTGATAAATCATGGTGCACTACTGCTAAAAATGGTTAGGTGGTGCAAGGATGGGGAGGGTAGGTTGGACTGTCCATGGAACTGGGGGGGGGGGG